>CAKALU010034875.1:0-19629 GCA_916700995.1 Hozukius guyotensis
GGTGACGGCCCAAAACCAAGATGGTGACGGCAAAAAACCAAGATGGTGACGGCAAAAAACCAAGATGGCGACGGCCAAACACCAAGATGGTGACGGCCAAAAACCAAGATGGTGACGACCAAAAACCAAGATGGTGACGGCCAAAAACCAAGATGGTGACGACCAAAAACCAAGATGGTGACGACCAAAAACCAAGATACCAACGGCCAGAAACCAAGATGGCGCCGATTATTAAAACATCAAATATAGACAATAAGATATTAAACTGAATGTGTTCCATTAAGCCTTTCCTCGCTCTGACTGTGTGTTTCTTCGCTCTCAGTGCCGCTGTCAGCAGTGACGAACATGATGGTTTACGACGAGACCTCGAGCACCATGAAGGTGAGCTGGGACGAGGCCGACGGAGCCACAGGCTACATGCTGCTGTACAAATCCATCAACGCCACCGAGCCTCAGCTGGAGCAGGAGGTAAAGGAACACCGCCCTCAAATGCAACTTGTGAGGTTTCGTTTTCAATATGGGACGTAGTTTGAAGTTTATTAATAGATGAGATGCTTATAAATTCTGTGCTCCTTTGTACCAAACCAAGGTAACAGAGAGGAGGTGGGAGCTCTGCTAACTGCTAGGTCTCTTTAGCTGATACGTTGAGTAAAAAGAAGAGACTCTTTCTTACCAGTCCTGTTCTATCCCTCTGTAGGTTCGTGTTGGAGGGGATGTAACTGCCGTCCAGCTGGAGAAGCTGATCACCAACACAGCGTACTCCATCTCACTTTATGCTCTGCATGGAGAGGCTGCCAGCGACCCTCTGGAGGGGACAGGAGTCACTTGTAAGTGATGCTTAACTGATTCTATCCTGTACTTCACATGAGCAAATGTACATTTTATAACGTAAAATGTAGTTTTTGGTGAGAAGCTTGAATAAATCCAGTTGTTTGAAGGAGATGTTTTCATAATAATAAATAATAGAGAGGGAATTATGACCTGATCAGGAATCAATAATGGAATCGTATTGATAAAATCTTATTAATTCCCATCTCTAATTCAGGAAATTGTTTGTCTAGCTACAGCACAATTAGTGAAATGTTTTGGAGCAATAATTGTCATGTTTTGTTCACTGCATTATGTTTACATCCTGCAGTTATTTTATAAGAGCTGGATCACATCTCCCTCATCCTGCAGAGTTTATATTCTAGATAGAAAACAGATGCACTTAAAACCGAGCTGCTGTCTGTTTTTCAGCTCTTCAGTCAGCGTCTTTTAATGTCTTCACTAACATACTGACTGTGGTGCTGGGATGGTAACTGTTTTTATACTTCAGTAACTATGTTTTTTTAAAATGTCTATTCCCTGTCCTTCCTCAGTGCCTGTACCTAGTGCCGGCGCCCTGACTATCACTGATGTCACTCACAGCTTCATGAGGCTCAACTGGGACGCTGCTCCTGGATCCGTCATCAAGTACATGATCACCTACAAGCCAGAGGAGGGAGACCTGAAGGAGGTAAAACTGAACTCCCTCCCTTTCTGTTGAGAATCGGTTCCTAGCTTTCTGATTGCGAGAGGTCCCGGATTCAGATCCCGGACGAGCCCCCAATTTATGTTGCGCCCCAGTCTAGGGATGTGGAAACGCAACATAAAGACAAGGAGAAACGGTGAATGAAATGCAACAATTAATATTTATTGCTGCACACACACAGTTTACAAGTACACGCTACAAACGCTGATGAAAGGGTTGGTTTGGCGAGGAGCATCGAAGCAAACACCCGACAGCCATCAACCTCGTATCAGCTGTGTTATCCCGGAAGCTAAATAGGCCAACCCGCCGTCCTCAGCCAATCCGCAGCGGCGCCGTCATCGAAGGCCAGCCAATGGAAACAGCACCTACCAACATAGATCCTCAGAAAAGCAAGAGCTCTCACTCTCCATTACTTTAGCCACACCATATTACCTGTACACAGTTTACTAACAACATAAATACACATAAATACACATAAATACACATAAATACACATAAATACGGCCGGCGGCTGTAACACCTTGGCATCTCATGCCTCCGTGACTATCGATTCCTCTTTATTGATGCTTTCCGACAGTTACGCATGCACAATGACGCAACGGGAAACGCACGCCGTATCCTATTTCAGTTTGTTTGGGACCGGACACACGGCGGAGAGAAAAAAAGCGCTCAAAAGCATGGCGCTACTGCTACTAAACCTGAAGGGATGCACCCTATTTTTCCCTGATAATGCGACACTGTGAACAACAAATCTGTGTTTAAATCAGCAGTACAGTACTGAGTACACCACCCTCCCTCCCCACAAAAAAGGTTTCTCTTTCGGAAGCTACGGTGTAATTCGAACACTGTAATTTACCATGTATATAATGTTTTTTCATGTAAAATATATTGAACATTGAATGACATCAGATCTAAAATGTTATTCCTTCATTTATCGCAGAGATTTCAAAAGTGGCAGATAAAATACTTACCTGCCACAGTGTCAGGAAGTGAAAAAGGTTCATTTCAAACCCTGATTGCAGGTAAATCTTTAGATTGTGTAGGTTTGTTTGTTTGGAATCTGTGAATCCTGAGCAGCATCAGTTTATATCAGCAGGGATGAAGAGCTGTGACCTTTTCTATTGGCAGCTATCAGTTGCTGCTGGATTTGTTTGAAAATGCTCGTATTGTTTGTTAAGTTCAGGCTTCAAACAGTAAAACCTCTCCGAGAGCTTCTTCAGCTTTAGTCGGCGGTGATATCTTCCAAGTGGTGACCGAGTCCGGACTTCCAGCAGCTCGTTCTCTGTTGGCTGATCTTTTACGAGAGAAGCCGTCTGCTGGCAGAGCGGCGCTGGCTCGGGCCTCGGATCATCCCAGCACCGCTCCGGCCTCATAATTTCTCACTTCGGATGTCAGCGGAGGACAAACAGTCCGGGATGAATCGGCAGCCGGAGGTGCCGTCGGTGGACACCTGGTTTTCCAGAAAGCTGTGATGGATGACACGCATTAGCTCAGCTCCTCTTAAGGATTACAGCTGAAGTCTCTGTAGAAGAAGTCCACACGTTGGATTCGTGCCTGCTGAGGTTTTTTTCCTCTGCTGCTGCTGCTGCTTACTTTACTGAGCTCTCCCCTGAAATGGAAAACTCCACTGAGGAGACATGGCTCAGCGTTTTATACTCCAAAGCTTTGCCCTGATATTCTCTGACCTTCCAAATACACAGTTTTATTTATCTCTGGCTGCTCATCTTAGTCAATATATTATACATAAAAATAGTCTTTCAAAAAACCCTCTGAATCATATAATAACTTCAGTAGAGCTGCTGATTTATAACAAATAAAAACGTGTTAATATCCTACATATACCACGGCCAACTGGTCTTTTTCTGTTTTAAATATCATGAATTACAGCGTCTGTATCGCAGAATTCCTACCACTTGCTTTGCCAAGAACAATCTAGCTAACAAGGAAGCAGTGCAACATTAATTCTTGGCGAAAACGACTTCACCTCAAGGTCCATTTAGTGGCTCTTCTGGAGCTTTTGATCACATCACATCAGCCGACGTCTCTTCCAGGAAGGAGTACGTTTCAGAAGGCTGGGAGTTTTAAAATCTTAAAGCTCTGCCAAACTCTTGTAAGTTTGACCTGAAACTGTCATAAATTCCTAACACATTGGTGCAACTGCGACAAAATGTAGACGACAACATGCACATTTGAACGACATCTGATGGCATTTCCCTGATATGTGGCGCTATGGAAACATGATATATTACAGCTGTCTGCCTCGGTGTGTTTTTCATGCAGATTAAGAACATTTTCTCTGACTAGAATAACAAAATTGGAGGATTGTGTAGCCTTAGATAAAAATATTACATCTTTCACCGGCAGGACGAAGTCAACGGTGACATCACCACGCTGGACCTGTCCAGCCTCATCTCCCAGACTGAGTACGACGTGGCCGTCACCCCGTTCTACGACGAGGGACCCGGATCCCCGATGCTCCAATCCGCCATCACAGGTCTGAATCTGCTTTTTGTTCATCCAGCAATTCCTTATTTTTTTCTACACTTTTTTATTTTAAGCATCTTCCTCTGACACATTCACACCTCAGAGTTGCTCAGTGGGACCACAGACTACACCGGGCGGCTCCACTGGGCGTTCAGGGCCCCCAGTGGCGACGCAACACTTATGTGTGGTTAAAAAGCAAGTCTATCATCTCACCAGCCTTACGCCTCGTGTCCATACACTTTAGTTTTGTGTACGTAAATCTGTATAATGTACCTCTAGTGCTCTCTTTTCTAGGTGACAAGGACGGCATATTTAGTTAACATTGGCAGCATGCTAACTGTTTAACACATACTTGCCAACCCTCCCGATTTTCCCGGAAGACTCACGTTTTTCATCGTCCTCTCCCGGTTTCCTCCCGGGGTCACAATTCTCCCGCATTTCTCAAGATTTATTTCAAATTTTCACAACTTTTTTTTTCATTTTCGTTATCTCAACCGGTTTCTGGCGCTGTGCAGCCAGTATAAACCCTACTGTTTCCATCCGGACGACAATACAGCCACACCAAGTGTTGTTTCCCAGTGGAAGAAATGCTCGCGACGCAGCGCCCAAAGTTGGACTTTGCTCGATGCAGCGAAAAGCTGTCATGGCGTAGCACTTCCTTTAGAAATAACGGGGTTCAGAGGTCAGTGGTGGCATCGCCATGTTGTGTCTGAAAGGACCTTCAGTGAGACACGGAGAGAGAAATGGAGAGAACTAAGAGAAGGAAATACTGACACAGGGGGCAAAGTTCACACCAGAGGGGCGAATTATTCAGTTTTCTTTACTGAGAATTAAAATTAAAATTAAAAGTAGGCCTATTTAACATAAATACTGTTGCAGTGCACTTATTAACAAAGTCTCTGATACTCTATTTCTTCACTATGGTTTTAAAATCCTCCCTCTTTTTGAGCTCTCAATGTTGGCAGGTATGGTGTAACATACAGTATAGAGTGCATGCATAGCGGTTTACACGTCTTTTAACAAAATAGTTAAAAAACTGCTAAATATGTCATTGAACTTTTTACTTAGAAAAAAAAAGTATAAATAGAGCTGTAACCAGTTATTAATTCGCTCTGGGCTAACACCACACATACGCTCTCACATGCAAACAAACACCAATCCAAACACATATGATTGTCCTACAGTGTGCAGTCAGCTACACACATGATGCTGCCTCATCTGTCAGCCCTGCTGGTAATCACCATCTCCATCTCTGTTTCTGTCCGTGTGAACAGATGTTGTTCCCGCCCCCAAAAACCTGCAGTTCTCTGAAGTGACCGACACCTCGTTCAGAACCACCTGGGAGCACGGGGCCCCCGACGTGGCCCTCTACCGCATCGGCTGGACTAAGAAGGGGGAGCAGGACCCCAAGTCTGTAAGTCACTCAGCCAGGACGGGACTTGAATTTGGATTTGTTTTGTCTACTTTATTTTTCTCTTTGTTATCGAAAAAGCATCTTCAGCAGCTGGATAAACACTCCGGTAAAGTTCTTCCTCTATAAATATGTAAATGAGCTATGGTTGGACAGCACCGTCTGCCTGCAGCGACACTCAACATCTGGTTTGAGTTACCTCCACCTATGAGCAGAGTTTTCTCTGCTGCAGGTACAACTCCACACTAGTCCAGGTTTAACCCGTCCAACAGTCCAGCCTCTCGAACATGAAGACCGGGTCCATTAAGTCAGGATTATGAAACTGGGTATGGTTTAGTTTACATGAAACGGTGGAGCTGTCATTTAAGATTTTGACGAAGATCACAACAATGATCCGCTGTGGTTTCACAGATCCCTGAAACTGACATGCCTCACAAAACTCCGTGACTGCGTTCGCCAAGACTTCTGCAGCAACAATAATGCTCTCTTTGTTTCCTTCTTGTTATATTTTGGCTCTCTAAGTTAGTTTTTGGGCCCACGTTTTGCTCCCCCACCCAGCGAATACTTCTTCAGCACAAACATGTGTGAATGAAATCCATACCAGGTTTATTTATTACCGTCTGAGTTCAGCTCTGAATTTCTAATTATTCCACTTTGTTTATGGGCTGATGAAAACGCTGCTTAATGCTTCTCGTCTCAGATAAAACAACAGTCCACCAACGTCACAGTGACGACGTCCACTCCTCTTATACAGTCTCTGGTTCTCAGATGGTTCTCAGATGGTTCTCAGATGGTTCTGTGGTCCTGAACTACACAATTAAAATATAGGATATCATATATTACTACCTGGATTACTGGTGGCTCCACATTTGTATTGCTATTACTGTAAAAGAACAGACTGTTAACATTCTTCTTCTTCTTCTTCTTCTTCTTCTTCGTCTTCTTTATCTTCCTTCTTTGGCTTCTTCTTCTTCTTCGTCTTTCTTCTTCTTCTTCTTCTTCTTCTTCTTCTTCTTCTTCTTCGTCTTCGTCTTCGTCTTCTTCTTCGTCTTTCTTCTTCGTCTTTTTTCTTCTTCTTTGTCGTCTTTTTTCTTCTTCTTTTTCTTCTTCGTCTTTCTTCTTCTACTTCATCTTTTTTCTCCTTCATCGTTTTTTCTTCTTCTTCATCGTCTTCGTCTTTCTTCTTTTTCTTTTTCTTTGTCGTCTTTTTCTTCTTCATCTTTTTTTCTTCTTCTTTGTCGTCTTTTATTTTCTTCTTCTTCTTCTTCGTCTTCGTCTTCGTCTTTGTCTTCTTTTTCTTTTTCTTTTTCTTCTTTGCCTTGCATCATCTTCTTCTTCTTCTCCTCCTCGTCCTGTCTCCGTCACCAGGCCATCCTGAATAGCTTCGAGACCTCCCACGTCCTGCCGGATTTGGACCCCGACACGGAGTACTCCGTCACCGTCACGGCCATCTACCCCGACGAGTCGGAGAGCGAGGACCTGATGGGACGCGAGCGCACATGTAAGCACCCAAAATAACCCCAACCATCACATGTTACATTCACAGATGTATCTGACTTAATAATAATAATAATAATAATAATAACGATGCTGTTTTCTCGACATCTCTTTCTAGTGTTAACGGCTCCAGTTGGTATGTTGTCACTTGAGAAGGACAGGTTCCTTTTCATTGTAATGTTCATTGTTTAGTGTTGAATGGTAATGTGGACGATAACGGACAGTGTTGACGGAAGCACACTTTTTCTCTCTTAGCTGCATGAATGTGCATTTCATTTGTACGTTCACATCACAAGCAACTCAGTCGTTGGATGTTTGTTGATATTCTGCAACCAAAGAAACGTTGGCCAAGGCTCACTTTTTATCTTTTCATCGTTATGTTGCTGTATGTTCATACATATAACAAAGAAAAAAAATATTATTCTATGCTGTTTATCTAGGCCTATTATAGAGAGCCAAATATTTAATAATGGATGATGGAATTTGCCAAAATAAAAATAAAATAATGATAATAATAATAATATTAATAATTATAATAACGATGAGAATAATAATAATAATTATAATAATTTAATACATTTAAAAAAAATAATAAAAATAATCACATGAATAAATTAAAGGGAAAATTAAACAGACAGAAGAGTAAATAAATAAGGCAATTAATACAAATAAAGAAGCAAATTAAAACAGAAATATCAATTTATGTCACATTTTATCAATTAATTAATGGCTACATTTATTTTGAATATTATTTTTGCTGCATGTTATGACACATTTATTTAATTATTGAGTCACTCATTTATTTATTCATTCATTTATTTTTTTATCTAATATCTATCTAAAACTATGTATTTATTTATCAATTTATTTATACAAAACTATTTATGAATCAGTATCTTTTTACAAGAATGTTTGCAGATTTCTTTCCTCCCGGCTTTACTTCTCAGTAGACGTTGCAGTAGATTGTTGTGTGAACGTAGACTCAGAGCTTTAAATGCAAAAAGTGTGTGAAAGTCGACCTGTAACGTGTTGTCCTCCACAGACCGCCATCCTCGTGAATGATTGTTTTAATTCCATCGTCAATCACTTTGTTTTTGTTCTCCATCCTTCACCGTTTTTTCATCGTAACATTTTTGTTTTCATCCCACATTGTAACGTCATCATGTCATCCTTCATCAGCGTCATCACATCCATGTTGTTGCATGTTGTTGCGTTATTGTACAGTGTTTCTGCTGTGTGACTGAGGCTCAGTGAACTTTTAATTCATCTTAATCAACCAGATTTTAGTAACTCGTAACTTTTTAATTGTTATTTATTTGTTGAGCCTATCCAAATTTATTTGGTACAATACTAACATTTGTTAAAGTGTCTCCTCAAATGTTTTTTTTAAAGTGTTAAAGAATAGTATAATTTTCTGTTTTTATAATAAATGGAAATACTCAAGTAAAATACAAGTACCTCAAAATTGTACTTAAGTGCAGTACTTGAGTAAGTGCACTTAGTTACGTTCCAACACTGGTTATTTGTTACTCATATATCCCAAATGCTGAGGGGACATTTTGGAATTTGCCGGCACAAACAGCTCAATAGTTGTTGAACTGTTGAGATAAACGACACTGAATGAGAAGTTACTGACCTCCAGCTTCAAACTGCTGCTCCTGTTTAGCTGCTTCCATCCTAAAAATTCACCTTTGCATCTTTTGTGACCTGTGAGATCACCATCATCATCATCATCATCATCATCATCATCACCACCCTCACCATCATCATCACCATCGCTAATCCATCACAGGACTACACTAATCTTTCTGTTTATCTAACTGGATTTATCTCTGTGTGCTCCCAGTGCCCCATCAGCCTCCTCGAAACTTGAGGGTTTTCAACGCCACCACCTCCTCGCTGGCGGTGAAGTGGGACACCGCCCCCGGCTCCGTCCAGAACTACAAGATCACTTATAAACCCGCCACTGGAGGCGAGCCTCTCTCAGTAAGTTCACTGCTCTTTTTTTCAGTATTTAAAACAACATGTTCAATTTTTGGATAAAAATACAGTGCTGTCATCGGCATACAATAACACCATAGATTTGTCCCATGTGCACAACTTAGAGAAAAACAGGAAGAGAAAAAACAAAACTGGATGTAATTATTTGTTTTTTTCATCTGCACCAAGTATTCATAAAGCACCTTTCAAACACAAAGGCAGTTAAAAATACTTTGCATGAGGAATATATACGCATTTAAAACGATATTAAAAGACCACATAAACAGGCGAAGTTTAAGAAGATAAATATAGAAATCAATGTTCCTAGACTGCCCTAACACCTAAAACTTCCTAAAAACACACATAACCACTTGGCTGTTCATATCATCCAGAGAGGAAAGCTGGAGCTGCTCCACCGACGTTGAACAATAGAGTCACTGCAGAGATTTCTAATATGTTTATCTAAGTTTTTACAACCTTTAGCTCCAAAGTCAAATTTGAGGTTTACCAGAAAACAAATCCCTCTCTCCCGTCACCACGCAGCTGTGAACGTATTGTCTGTTTGTGCAGGATTAGAGGAACAATACGACTGAATTCCCTGATACGGTCCGACAAACTGATGTTTTGTTCGACTTTTTTTGGGGTGTAGCTGCTCTTTGACCAGCAGGAATGTCTCCAACATGCTTTAGAGACAAACCGACTGATATCTCAACGTGATGGGGAGCTTAAAATCTGTCAGAATCTGTCTGCAATATGAGTCCCAGCGCACATATTATAGAAACAAATCAATTATGAACTGTTTGAAGTTTTCTCTCCCTCTTGATACACTTTCAAGATGTCCAAAAAAAAAAAAGACTTAAAACTCTGCAGGGAAAGAAGCTCAAAGGATTATTTGCATTTTTATAGAATAGATGAATTGAAGTAAGGAATGTTGGAGTTATTATTTAGAGATGAATGCAAAAAAACAGTTGAGTAAATCAGGACCGAACACTGGCAAAAGATGGATGTTGATGTCTCTTTTATGGATTCATAACACAGGGTACCAGTGGTGGAAGAAGTACTCCATTACAGCTAAAAGTCCTACAATTTAACTTGTATTCATGTAAAAGTAGACAAGTATCGGCAGTAATCTTAAAGTACACTTAAAGCACTTGTTGTTAAGATAATGAGAGTAGTTTTTACGTTCTCTTGTGTCTCCGCTCTCTGGGATCTTCTTGGACAAATTAACCTTTTTTTCCTGCCAAAACTCACAATATTTCACTTCTACATCGGATCTTGGCTAAATATTCTCTAGATAATGTTTAAAAGTGAAAGAAAAGTGTAGCGTGTGTTTGCTTTGTAGGTAAAATATTGTTTTAAAAACACTCAGACTAAGAAAACACGGGTGCTCTTTGGAGTTAAAGGCCACAACAGGGCTGACACCTTCAAAGAAATATTATCTGGAGAGACCTCCTAAGCACACAAATGTTTTTTGGAGGCCTCTGTGTGGTGTTTTTAAACTTAATAAAATGTTTTGTTCCTCACAATCAGCACTTCTTCAAGTTACAGCTGTATTTGTGTTTTTAAGGAAAAGGACAACTAGTCTATTTGAAAAACAATGAATCAGCTAAAGGCCTTTACGCACCGGCGGCATTTATTTCATAAAAGTAATTCACACGTCAATATATATTTTTTTTAAATCATTGTTTTTGTCATGAGTACTTTTACACAGAACTTGAATATTTTGTGGCGAAAAAGCAACATAATATTGTTTGGAACGAAGTCGATCACGATGTGCTGAACGAGTTGAGTTGCGTCTATATTTATGAAACAACAACATGGAGTCTGAACCAAGACGGCAAACTTTATTACTCCTTTAAACCTCGACAAAGGCGGCGCAGACCAGATCCACTCCTTCTGTTCTTACCTTTCACAATAAAAGCCCTAGACTGATAATATTTGCAGGCGAATATTTCGCATTTTCGTGTTGTTTATCCGTCACGCCCACGTAAAGGCCTTTACACATGTATATACAGATACATAACACATTAAAACTAGGGCTGTCAATTGATTAAAATATTTAATCGCAATTAATCGAATGATTGTCCATAGTTAATCTCACTTTTTTAATCTGTTCAAAATGTACCTTAAAGGGAGATTTGTCAAGTATTTAATACTCTTATCAACATGGGAGTGGACAAATATGCTGCTTTATGCAAATATGTGTATATATTTATTATTGTAAATCAATTATCAACACAAAACAATGACAGATATTGTCCAGAAACCCTCACAGGTACTGCATTTAGCATAAAACAATATGCTCAAATCATAACATGGCAAACTGCAGCCCAACAGACAACAACAGCTGTCAGTGTGTCAGTGTGCTGACTTGACTATGACTTGCCCCAAATTGCATGTGAATAACGTCGCGGTTGGGTTTACATCGGAGTTAGTTGAAAGCCCGGTTCGTCACATACTGTCAATAAAGGGCGCCTCCGTGCGTCGGTCTCCGATGACGAGGGTTACTGACCAAACGGCGGTATCTGATGAGTTGGGAGTAAGAACGTGTTCGCAAAACACATTTTTCCTTAAAAAAAAAAATCCCTGGATTGATGGACTGCGATTAGAAATCCTCCTCAAACATCTCCGCTGTGACTCACGATGATGATCATTATCATCAAGTCACAGCTGAGATGTTTGACAACAAAACATTCAATAAATCAGGGAGCTGAAATCGCCAAAAAACATTGTATTTACAGTACGAGTTGGATTCAAAATCTGGCCTCTCGCCTCCTCAGCAGAACGCCTCCTCAGCAGAACGCCTCCTCAGCAGAACGCCTGCAGCGCTCTGCGGGAGAAATTTCTCGCCGTTCTGAGCTCCTTCGTCACATTTTGACGTTTGGTTTATGACAGCGTTTGTGGACAGTTAGAGGACTCTCGCCGCCAAGCTCGCATTCCTGCGCGGTGACTCGACCGCGATTAGCGTTGGACATGACTTGAAAGGAAAGTGCGGGGTTGTATGAAAAGAATTTTAGCGAGTTACACATTTTTATTGTGTCTCTTGAGATGTTATGACAGCGCTCGCCCAAACAAAAGTGACAGGCTGGAATCATGATGTCATGTCTAATGGATCTCTGATCCCCCCTCGCCACGTCACACATGTAGACGGAGAGCATCTGCTGGCGTGTTGTCGTCCGCAGCCTCGTTGTTTTTGACATCAGTCAAATCAGACGAGATGTTTGTTTGTGCAGGATGAGTTCAGGGTCTCAGGGAAAAATGTAGAAAAATACTGAATGTCCACTCTGGGAACAAATATGATGGAAAACTACAGTTTCTTTTAAGCTAGCTGTAGACGGAGGTGGTCTTCCTGTAACTCACATGATAATAAATAAATCACACCGGACACCCACTGAGATGAAAATATGAAGAACTACAAGGACACTCGGAGACCGCAGACCTCCGCCAAGTGAAAAACAATGTGTGCATCCGCCCTGTGTTTCGGATCCGCTCCAACATTTAATGGTTTCATCCTTGACCCACGTTACACCCTTCCTCCAAGTTTAATGAACATCAGGCCGGTAGTTTTTCTGTAATCCTTCTGACAATCACACAAATTGAATTATTCCTCTGAGCCATAGATCCATTAGAACACATCAATGAGCCTCACTGTGACACACACTGTAGTTTATTCTGACTCAATCCCACATACACCGTCCTGCTGCTACTAGTTTTAACATAAATAGAATAAATGATGTATAAATTCTTTGATTTGTTGTTAAAAAATAATAATACGTATATAATGACGAGGCCTCTGTGATGAATACAGTGTTGTGAAATGAGCAGCTCAGTTACCTCATGATTAAAAGATCATCCCGTAAACAAAATGTCACATGTTTGAGGAAATTAAAATTCCTGAAATACTGATGTAAAAGTGACGTCATTTATCTGTAAGCTACCAGACAAACTGTTTACTCCCTCCGTGAACGTGTTTACGGTGTCGTGTCCAGTTCATGATATACTGAACGGTTGTTGGCCTTCTTCTTGGGTTCCCTTCCAGAGAAATACTTTACTTACTCATTTATAAATAATATAAATAGTTTGCACATCAGTCTCCAGAACATGACACGCTGCAAGTTATTCTGCATGTTCAAGGTTCAGTTTAGTTTTGGGGAGACGGAATGATGACAGCAGAGATAAGTGATTACAGATTTGAAGAATTAATATATTTTTATTCTTCTTTATTTTTCATCTAACGTTTTCTGTTCAAACTGAGTAACCTCTCATCTGAGGACACAGACTATCAGTACCATGTGTTAGTGCTGTGACATCACTCTGTCTATTGGCTGTGACTGTCTTGTTCACTTGTCAGCGGCTCGTCGATCAGCGTTGATAAACGACGTGTCGCTCTGAAGAGAGAAAAGGTTTCTGTCTCATCCAGTGAGTCTCACCGCTGACATGTTTTCCTGTGAACAGACGCAGGTTGGAAGCAAGAAGACCAGCGTCGTCCTGCAGAAGCTGGAGCCCGACACCCAGTACTCCGTCACCGTGGCCGCCGTCTACGCCAACGGCGTCAGCAGAGACATCAGTGGCGAAGGACAAACCAGTAAGAGTCGGACATCACAAAGAATACAATATACTAGATCCCACTGTGCTGCTAGTAGTAAAACCAGTAGAACAATACTTCACTGCAAGTAAAACAGTATCAGCATTAGGTGTACTCATGTCTCCATAGTACAAGTACTTAGTCGACTAAAACCAAAGCGACCGATTAGTCGACTAATCAACTAAAGAAATCTTAGTCGACTAAAGAAATCTTAGTCGACTAAGACCAAAACAACCGATTAGTTGACTAATCGACTAAAGAAATCTTAGTCGACTAAAACCAAAACAACCGATTAGTCAACTAATCGACTAAAGAAATCTTAGTTGACTAAGACCAAAATTACCAATTAGTCGACTAATCGACCAAAGAAATCTTAGTCGACTAAGACCAAAACTACTGATTAGTCGACTAATTGACTAAATAAATCTTAGTCGACTAAGACCAAAACGACCGATTAGTCGACAAATCGACTAAATAAATCTTAGTCGACTAAAGAAATCTTAGTCGACTAAAACCAAAACGACCGATTAGTCGACTAATCGACTAAAGAAATCTTAGTCGACTAATCGAATAAAGAAATCTTAGTCGACTAAATAAATCTTAGTCGACTAATCGAATAAAGAAATCTTAGTCGACTAAAGAAATCTTAGTCGACTAATCGAATAAAGAAATCTTAGTCGACTAAAGAAATCTTAGTCGACTAAGACCAAAACGACCGATAAGTCGACTAATCAACTAAAGAAATCTTAGTTGACTAAAACCAAAACAACCGATTAGACGACGGGGCAGCCCTAATTTCAAGTGCCTTTTCGGACTGTGAAAATTCAAACTTTTATGGTAACATCACTTTTCAAAAGCCAACTGGATTATCTGAAAAATCACAGAACATAGAAACAGATTTATTGTTTTTAGCTCATGAAAGGTTGATGTTTGGGAGATGCATGGTAATAATAATGAGTGACGGTAGCAAGGAAGAAAGTAAAAATGGTGATATTTTATGAGCTTATATTATGTTGAATATAAAATATTCATCTGCAAATTAACAAGTACTTAAAAAGTACCCACAGTAGATGTATTAGAGTGAAGTAAGTGTAGTAAATAAAGTGACTCTGCTGATGAAACACCTGTGTCTGTGCTGCCTCAGAGCCTCTGGGTGGAGTGAGGAACCTGCAGGTGTTGAACCCCACCATGACCACCCTGAACGTGCGCTGGGAGCCCGCCGACGGCCGAGTGAAGGAGTACAAAGTCATTTACGTTCCCGCCGCCGGAGGAGCAGAGAGCATGGTAGGACTGGTAGGACAACTTCCTGTCGGCTGGCGCAAACTATTCCCCTCTATGTGTCTGAACACGTCCGGAGCTTTTTAAACCTTTAAAGCCGACTCATAAATGTGCTCCACCATAAATGTTGTGTGCATGTTGATAGCAGCTGATTTAACGAGATATTTTACAGCAGTAGTCATTTGGATAATGTGCTCATCCTGCCCAGTACAACCAGTCTGTTTCTGTTGGAGCATAATTAGACTGGAGAGTTTAACTGCACTGCTCAAAGGCATACTGAACGCTGCTGATTGTAACCACTAACTCTCAGTAGTTATCTCTAGTTGCATGCTTGTTTCTCTGTCTTCTGTCAGCAGCTAATCTGTGTCATGTGTTGTTGATCTCAGGAAACAGTGTCTGCAGGAACGACCAACACCATCCTGAGAAGCCTGCAGCCCGACACCCTCTACACCGTCTCTCTGGTGCCGGTTTACGCCAGCGGAGAGGGAAAGATGATGTCTGAGAACGGAAAGACGAGTAAGACTCAACACTCACCTGCACTAAAGTTGTGAACCAGTTTCATTTTTACAGGATAAATCCCTTCACACCCTGACAACAAATGATGGGGTTGTCCATACAAATAAACACAAAATAGTACATTTACTGTGACGTACTGAAATTTAGTTTTACGTAAAAAACTACTCAAGTAGTGAGTAACGACATTAGATGTAATTTATTACATCAATGTATTACGTTCAAACAGGTCCTCACACGTTTTCTCAGATTCAAAGTGGAATTATTAGGGCGGGGATGATTCACCTATCTTCCGATTCAATACTATCGTGATATTTTGGTGCCCATTCGAATAGTATTGCGATTCGATATCATAATTTATTGTGATTTTTGTTAACTTTTTTAACGCTAGACCATGAGAAAAAGATGAATCATACACTTCTAGGGACTTTTACTTTGGAAAATATCAAAATTAATACAGTAAAAATGTTTGATTTTCAGCATGTATGTAGTCAGAGACGTCCTGAAGACAAATATGTCAGTCATTGTCAGGAATTATTTATTATCCAGCAACCCAGAAATCTAAGAATAAAGACATTTCCCTCACAGATTAGTGGTATTTTCTTTTTAATATGTAAAGGACATGTAATGTTTTATACTTCTGGTGAATATAATCCATCAATCTGATTTCCATAGATGTATTTTGTATATACAGTTCCCTTTGTTAACACCTTATTTTGAAAAGCGGACGTAGTCCCACGTGTCTACTTCCTCTAACTTCTCCAAGGTGGTCTCTAGCTCTCCCGTCAGCTCCGTTCTCTTTATCCATCCATGGTCAGCTCCATCGGGGCCGTTTCAATGCAGAGAACATAAATGTCAGTATCTGGGTGCTCTACAGTCGTAGCGTCGGCACATTTGACCACGGAGACGAGAGCGACGGCTGGCTCGACCGCACATTACCGCGATACGATAACGTTTCCTGCTAACTTTTTTGCAATTTTTTTCAGATATTTTGCAAACATTTTTCTGCCTTTTTTTGGACATTTTTCCGGCCATATTTCGGACATACTTTGGCATTTATTTCTGCCTTTTTCGGACATATTCCGGTCTTTTTTTTTTTTGACATATTTCGGCTTGTTTTCTGACTTTTTTTTCAAACTTTTTTCATCCTTTGTTCAGACATATTCGGATATATTTCGGACATATTTTGACCCTTTTTTAGAAGTTATCATGCAGCTTTAGCTCTGCTCTGTCTAGCTCTGCTTTTCCTGTCAATGTGTGAAACCCAAAGTGTTGCCATCCTTTACTGGATGTGTAGTGTTTACCACGCTGGATTTAACATGTGAGGGTGCAGGTCGTATCCATGACAACCCTCCAACGTTTTATACTTTCTCGTTTCGGCTCGCTGCGGTTTGTTTTGGTTGACGGATACGGAACGTCACGTTACTCAGACTACAACAATAAAAGCGGTAACTTCCTTCTACCTCCACATCGACTCAGATGAAGCAAATATATCGGTTCTGGCTTTAAAACATCTATTTAGAAATTGAAAAAGAATCTTAAAACACTATGACTAATGAGGACTAACCTTGGTTGTCTTGTTTAGGGCCACTGGGAGGAGTGAAGAACCTGCGGGTGACGGACCCCACCATGACCTCTCTGGCGGTGAAGTGGGACCCGGCTGACGGAGCCGTTCGCCTCTACAAGGTCTTCTTTGTGCCGACTGCTGGCGGCCTGGAGGAGATGGTGAGACTGTTTTTTTACACCCCTGAGGACTAAAACCAGACCAGGCAGAATAAACTAACCATCTAAATGACTTTGTATTATTAATCTGTGTAAACAGGAACAAGTTCCTACAGACACCACCAACATCATCCTCAGGAACTTGATGCCCGACACGCCGTACAAAGTGTCGGTGTTACCGGTCTACCCGGCCAGGGAGGGGAAACGCCAGTCAGAGAACGGAAAGACACGTAAGTTACTCTTCATGTCATCAGCTGTTTGAGTGTAAAATATATTTTGGTTATAACAAATTTAAGACAGTTTGCCAACAATAATTTAACAACTATTACTTTCCCGCTCCAAGTGCCTTTGGGCGGCGTGGGAACCATGACGGTGACCAACCCGACCATCACCTCTCTCACCGTGAACTGGAGTCCTGCTGACGGCAACGTTCAGGGCTACAAAGTGATCTACGTTCCTGTAGACGGAGGACAGACGTTTATAGTAAGATCCTCTTTGTTCCTTTCTTTAGTTCACATTAACGTTACCTGAGTTTAGTCGAGTTAACTTTATACTATATATACATAAATCTGCAACGCCAAGACAAAATATGACAAAATATAAAAAACACAGACTAGTATTCAGTTTTGAAATGTAATTTTTGCAGCAGAAGTTAATAAAAAAAAACTGTCAGACTTTGTTTGAATTCTTCAAAAGCAAGAAAGCGATCAAAGCGCTCAGCAGGGATTAAGTGATGTCATGCTCTTTGACAGGCTAATCCCATCATGCCACACAATAGCGCCTAAATCCTTTTTGCAAGAGAGCCTCCGTCATCGCTGCGTGGCATGTTGGATATGTCGGGGTTTATGTCTCTGGAGTGAATAAGAACGTGTAAATCCTGTTAATCAGACGCTCGTTCAGGCTGTAAAGAGACGTGGAATAACAGCTGACCGACGATCCGGCTGCTCGTGTTTGTCTGTTTTAGAGATGCTCCATTTGTCTCCGTCGATGACATAACTTCTACCCCCAGTTTAGTACGGAGGACGGAACCTGCCACAATCAAAAATAAATAAATAAATAAATAAATACATGACTCAATAAATAAATAAAAGTCATTAAATATGTCATCAAAAATGATATTAAAGATGAATGTATCCATTAATTAATTGATAAAATGTGACATAAATTGATATTTCTGTTTTAAGTTTAAGTTTAGAACAGTTTTATAGCTCCTCACAGGACGCTGATTGGTCCGTTGTCTGGCGAGCCGGACACAAACGCATCACTAAAAGCCTGACAAGATGGATTTTTGTGTGACATTTGACATCGTGACATCGGTTAGGCTACAAAAACAGCAGTTAAACAGTAACTTCAGTACAACTTCAGAGTAAACTGATTTGACGTTTTTGTGACGCTCTGCTGATCCTCGAGGGGACGGTTTTGTCTTTCCACCTGCTGCAGGTCAAAGGTCAGGGCTCTTGGGTGGCGGTGTGAAGTTAACCTCTCGTTAAAGGGCAGGTATCTGCGGGGCGTTGAGTTCATCACGTGTGTGTCTGTGTGTGTTTTTGCAGGAGCAAGTGTCGGAGAGCACCACCAAAACCGTCCTGGACAAGCTTCAACCGGACACTCGCTACACCGTCACCGTGGTCCCCGTCTACGCGGAGGGAGACGGACCCAGCCTGATGGAAAACGGGAAGACCAGTGAGTATCAGCAGTGCGCTGTTGAAGGTTTTATTTAAGTTCAAGTGCTTCAATGAACCTTACGAAGCACCTGAGCCTCATTAAACACATCATTTCCTCTCCGAGTCTCACCTGACCGTTATCTGGCGGGTCAACATCTGGAAAAAACTTCCCCCGCAGCTGTGTGGCGCTCCGATCCAAAACACTGAATCCGTCTTCCTGTTTCCTGTCTCCGCTCAGGGCCGCTGGGTTTCGCGAGGAACCTGCAGGTCACCGATCCCACCACCAGCACCCTGAACGTCCGCTGGGAGCCCGCCGAGGGAAACGTACGCGAGTACATCGTGACCTGGGTGCCCGCCGCCGGAGGAAACCCGGAAGTGGTAAGACTTGTCGGGACTCTGTGAACATGATGTCACCGCTGAAGAGACGGCAGCGTACTGGGCAGAACTACTTTTATATAACTGTCGAGATCTGCCAGTTCCACATGTTGGATGTTTACCAGAAGCTGAGAACTTCATCCATGCCTCATTAGTATCCTGCTTTTTTATGGCTGCCTGAAAACTGAGATCTGTTTGTTTTAAACCACGTTGAGACATTTAAGCTCCCTTAAAATCAAAATGATTGTTCAGTGGCAGCTGAACTGGTTCAGTCCGTCTGTAACTGACCAGTATTTATTTGATATTATTGTAACTGCATCTGTCTTTTATTGTGGTTTCTGTGTGCCGTGAGTCCGTTGGTTTTAGAAGCCTCTGTGTTGCATACTTCACCAGTGACTTTTGTTTTTTCCAGTGGCGCCACCGTATAAACTCCAACACGCAGGCAGCGTCAGGACAAACACTGCAAAGAAATAACAATCTAATTAAGAAACACGTTCACCAATTATATGAATAAACCTGCTGCCGACACAGAAAACAAGAAAACACAAACAGATACAGAAACGGTGTCCAAAACAACGATGGAGCCACAGGGGGGGGGGGGCAGGAATAT
>CAKALU010034877.1:0-15564 GCA_916700995.1 Hozukius guyotensis
CATATCCCAACCTTATTCTGGGACCACAGCTTACTTGAATTATTTTTTTATACTCTGTATCACTTACTTGTGCCGTTTTTACTAATATGTTTTGCACTCTGGAACTGTGATGCCGGAAACTTGAATTTCCCTCGGCATCAATAAAGTTACTATCTATCTATCTATCTATCTACAATATATTGTGATTTATTACCTTTTTTCAACTGCAAATTATGCAGTTTGTCAATATCTGTTTTGTCTAATAAGATACTGTTTTCACTCTGTTCATCTCACTGCAATAATTTGTATTGAAGCAAAATGGGACTGACCAACACTGAACTGTTTGTATTAGAGTCCACGTTGTATTTACAATATTAATAGTTTATATAATAAGGTCGATACTTGATGTCCATTCTCCCCCCAACCCTATTGTATTGTAGTGATGCAAGCTATGACGTCCTGCTTCCTGATGTTTTTGTCTTCTTGAATTGTTGAATTGTGTTACTAAAAGTGGTGGAAACCAACTGACTTAAACTTCTAGAGGCGACGTTGTGTAAGTTTCAGAAATTAGTCAGATTTTTAATTAAATTATTTTGAACATGAGGATGAATCACTGGTGTCATGATCTTTGCTTTTAATCCCGTCACTCTGCTTTGATCAGAGTTTCCCTCTCTGAAATCTGTCATGCTGTTTGTAAAAAGCCAAATAGAAACCCATTTACACATCTACATGGCCAAGAAACCGTCCTCCTCCAGGGGAAATCTAGCTGAGGACATCAGGTTTCTCTAAACCCTACCCTGATTACAAAAAATGGGTTTATTTTTTACATTAAGAAATCAGATTACTGTAGAAAGCTGACAGTAATGTGGTTATCTAAACGCCTGTAAACAGCCTCAAATAATTTATTGTTAACATTATATTAACATCTATTTATGATCTCTAACCTGTAACAGCGAATTCATGTCCGTTTAGCAGCTTGGTGACTTCTTCAAGCCCCGTCCAACCGTCTCGCTCCAACACCTGCACATGAGCACACCGGGAATAACATTACAGAAATGTTTCACTTATGGTCGCTCATTGATTTCCTACACAGAGAACAAGACAACATAATAAATTAATCCTGTTATTTTTTTTTTACTCACCTGCTCGATGAGTTTGCAGCTCAGAGGGACGTAGGCACCGCTGAAGATGTAGGCCATGTCTCGAGGGACCCGCAAGTCGTATTCTTCATCTGACTTTGGCACCTTTACACAAAAAATATGATAATAAGCTTAATAACATACAGCATTTTCAGCATGGTCTGAATGGTATTTCTCTGTGACATGATGAGCAAAGTAGTAAAGACGATGATGAGTTACCAGGTTGAGCTTCCTGCTCAGGGCTCTGAAGTGGCTCTTCTTTGCGAGAGAAGAGAAGGCGTCGGTGAGCTTTCCTGGAGAAAAACAAAGAATAAAAAAGAAATAAGAAGGGTAAGGACAGTGATTTTAAAATCTGTCTTTTAACATTAATAAAATAACTCCTCAGGTTCATGGGCACAGAGAGAAACAGAGATTGTGATGAGAAGGAATTAAAATACAAATCGAAGCCGGTTTCATCTTTAAAAAGCTTTTTAAACTTCACATACATGAGATTTGACCCCTGCATTTAACCTAACTTGGGGTTCAGTGTCTCTCTCAAAGACACTTTGATATGCAGACAGGAGGAGCTGGAGATCAAACCGCCAACCTTTGTGATTAAAGGACAACCCGCTCTAACCCCTCAGCCACAGCCGCCTCACCTCCAGTTTTGTCGTTGACCAGTTTTCCCACTTTGCTCTCCATCACGTTCAGCGTTTCCCCCGGCTGCTGCTCCACCAGCAGCCCCAACTGCCTCAGGTTGGCAAAGGTGAGCAGGTGGTCGACTCCATAACTCTGAGGAGGTGAAGCAGAGAAAATGGTTCACATTAAGACCAGTAACTCCTTAACTAGGGGGTCCACATTAGAATGAGGACAGGTGGTTTAAAGGATCACCGGTGAGTTATACTCTCGGGTGGGATGGTCTGCCCTGGCCACCCGTAGGCTCCGTCACTGGTACAAACGTGGGTGTTTAGTGATTCCTTAAAACAAGGAAAGCTGCAAGTTTTGTAATGTGTCATAATTTTACTACTTCTACCAAGACAAATATAAGGATGAGTTTTTTTAAGGACTCTTTTTACTGTGTCTAATGCCAGTATATTTTTGGTTCTCATAAACATGAAACGTTTGTTTGTTAACGACAGACAACAGTTTAAAAATGTTAAATCTCACCTGTAGATACTGAGCTTTTAATGAGCGGAAGTCTTTTGGCAGAAGTCCTGAAGATAAAAAACACCATCAGACAGTCGTTAATACAACATGATGAGGTTTTATATTTAAATAATATTTGTATAAAGACAACTCACCGTTTTCCGTGATAGACAGAAGACAAAGCAGCCGCAGACTTTCTATCATGGAGACCTTGAAAAAAGAAAAGAATAAATACGTTTCCAGCGTATTATTATCATTATTTATTTATTTTACCTGTTCCTGTATCAGACTGTGTTTAAGCAAACGTACCTGTCTGCTGATGTGCTCCTCTATGAAAGTAATACTTTCACGGATTTCAAATCCTTCAAGTAAAGCTGGAACAGAAAACAAGACTTCATCAAGACTCATATCAATAACAACACCGAGAACAATATGACTGAACAAATCAGGTCCTGTAAAGCAGAAGTGAGGAACACATTTAACCCTTATGCATCACTACGGACATTTTTGGCTTTTTAATTTTAAAATGTTTCGATCATTTGGCTGTGTTAATGCATAATTGCATATGGCATAAATTGTGACAAGGGTGTGAGTTATTGAACCTCAGCTCCTATAGTAAGTAAATAAATAAAGATGCCATTAAATGTACCAAAAGATTGTATAATTTTATGGCAGGTTTTTGACCTCAGCACGAGGGATATTAATGAATAATAGAGATTTCTTACAGTGTTCTGTCTTCAACAGCTCCTGAAAATCCTGCTTCGTTTTCTTCTTCATTATCGATTCACTGGCCCCGATGTCTGAAAGAGAACGAGCTCTTCAGCAAATATAACTTATATATATATGTGACAATCAATACAATAAACTGTTGTAACACTCACGTAGGCTCAGTAGCCGATGTTCCTGTTTTAACCCTTTTAGCTCCTCTGACACAAACGTCTTCATCTGCTTGATGTCCATCCCCCGACGCTTCTGTAGAGTTAATAAAGTGTTACTGTAGCTCCGTCAGTCACAGGCTCAGCTAAAGTAACCGATGATAAACATTCACTCACATCATACGCCGTCTGGAGATTCCTGGCTTTCTGACTGAGGAAGCCAAAGACGTTGGAGAAATGCTCGTTCCTGATTTCATTGAAGACCTACGAGACGAGTTCAAACATTTAACTTAAGTCATGATGATGAATGTGATGATGAAAGATCTATAATATCATCAGCAGCAGCAGCGTACCTTATCCTGAGAGTTCAGCATGACTTTTAGACTTTTGTCAGAGGAGGTAACATCAGGTCCAAACTCCACACATCCTGCAGAACAGATGCTGTGATGAGACATCGAAACACAAACAATTCTGCAACCACACAGACTCTCCGCAGGCTGCGTTGATACTCACCACATTTGATTCTAAATATATCATCAACGAGTCCCTCATAGACGACCTGTGAGCACAGAGGAGTGACGAAGTCCACATCTGCAAAGGCAAGGACAACGTTAGAGAGGACAGAAAGAAAAAACAGCTCAGCATGTCATCCACTGAGAGATTAAGGACAAACGTCGTCTCACCTCGGTCAATGAGAAAAACTTTTCCTATTTCAGCTTGACGAGCTCTTTGTTCTCCCTCCTCCACCTGCTCCCTCCACGACTCGTACGCCATCTGGTACCAGACAGACAGACACACAGAGTTAATGATCACAGCAGAAACATTATCTCAGGTAAAACACATCACGGTGGATCTGAACGTTAAAACTAGACGACGTGACTTCATCATACTGCACCTTGGAGCATCGTCCGATCCCGTAGACCTTTGAGAACGGGCCGTAGAGGGAATGGAGGAGGTGCAGAGCACTGCCGGCCGTCCTCACCCAGCGCTGGTCCCCCGCCTGTATGATCAAATACATCATCATTAATTATAACCAATAATCAATCGCAATTTGTCACCTTTTTTTCCCCTGATATTTATATACTGATTCGTAGAGAAAATAATCATTAGTTCATCATAAGGCAAACTGTACATACAGTAGTTTTTATCTGTATCAGTCCACTAGTATTTTTTTGCTAACATCTGACCACCTGTAAATGTCCATTATTTTTTTCTTTATCTTTTCCAAACTGATTTATTAATCAGATTTTAAACATTTGGTACTTTCTGTAATGGGTGGGTCATTATTTTCTAGATTAAAATGTCAATATAGAACAAAAAGAATCCCGCACAGTCGCACACTGTCCTCTTCCTCACTTGCAGGTTCTGTGCACCGAAACGTTGTTATTATTATGTGTGCAGGAGTCTTTTTGTTCTTTATTGTTGACCTGAGGTCTTCTCCTACGCACCTGTTGACCTACAGGTGCAAAAGTTCTGCTCTTTAGAATTAAAGTGCTAGAAAATAGTTTTAAAAAATCCTGATTACAATTCCCCAGAGCCCAAGTTGACATATTTAAATAGCATGTTTTGTCCAACCAACAGTCCAAAACTCGAAGATATTCAGTTTACTAGAATAGAAGATTTTCATCGTTGTCGCGATATGAACATGCGTGATAAACACATCGTGAAAGGCTGTCTGAAACGCGATGAATAAGAAAAATCATATTTAGGGATGGTTACTGAAACTCGGTATTAAACGGGCTCCGGGGCTAAAGACTGTAGGAGGACTGATGCTGACTGATGTTAGGAAAAGATTTATTTTATTAACATTTTAGATTTGTTTCCAGTGAGATATTAATGAGTGACTATGCTTTTGTAAACATTACTGTTGCTGCTTTAGAAACAACATTTAGCCTAGTTGTATTTAAAATGTATGTATAGCTAATATGCACACTTCAATATTTGTTTATTTATCGCAAGTCATGTCGTCATCGCAATATTGAATAATGTTATCACACATCGCAGATTTTCCTCATATCTTGCAGGCATGAGGACGATGAAACACAGAAAGTATTCACATTTTAAAAAGCTGGAACTAATGAATTGCTCATAAAAAAATGACTTAAACGATTGATCAGTTATTAAAATGATCTGTTAAGTGACTAAATAATTAATGAACTTATTATTATTATTATTATTTACCAGGAAGTTGTCTCGAAAAAACTCCGGCAGCTCCAGACTGATGATGTCATCGTCGAGAGGAAGGAGGTAGAAAGACCACTCGTCAGTTGTCACATCTGTGGGACGAT
This sequence comes from Hozukius guyotensis, assembly GCA_916700995.1. Lineage (NCBI taxonomy): Eukaryota > Metazoa > Chordata > Actinopteri > Perciformes > Sebastidae > Hozukius > Hozukius guyotensis. Next base: position 5,407 of record CAKALU010034877.1, read on the forward strand.
ACAAAAACAAGTTGTTTTATTATTATTATTTTTATTTTTTTTATTTAGGAAAGGATTCATTTCACATTCATCATTTTACATCAGTATTACTGCAAGAAAGAGCCTTGGGTATATTTGATAACCATTTTACAGCTATTCCAGGTGCTTCTTTTCTAAAATTATCCTTACTTATTTACAACTGAACTTGGGAAGCTTTCACTTTAAATTACAAAAAAGAAAAAAGTATAAAGAGCGAGCTGTTAGATGCAATAAAATAATATAAAATCACATTATATTCTCACTCATTTATTCTATCAAGTCAGCTAAAGTCTAACCTTATACAGTATGTTTAATGTTCTGAATCCACTTGGTCCAAATCCAGAAAAAAACATTTTTTGTACCGTCTTTCCAAAATATTTATGTCATATATTCTGTATTTATCAATGGTGGGTGGCTCTGGTTTTAGCCACTTCTTTTTTGAGCAAAAACAAGTTTATCACTTCCTCTCACCAACGCTGATTAACTGCTACTAAGACTAAAAGTGAAGAAAGAAGGAGCTCACCACCAAAGATCCCCTGCTCCTCCAGCACCGCCTCACACGCATAGAACTGGACCACACAGGAGGATAAGTCATTCATTCATTAATTAATTAATTAATTAATCCAAAATGAATCAAAGCAGAGAGTGTGTGCACAACAGCAGAGCAGGAAATACCTTCTGAGGGGTAAAGATGATCTTGTATCTTCTAAATCTTCCTGCTGCTTTGTCTGCATTGGCCACATCTGGAACAAGAAGGAATATAGTGTGACATTATTTAATAGGCTCATAGTAGAGTATTCAAGGAATACAGGAGTTATATGTTATAACGTAGCCACTACATGTATGCAGGGCCGGGCATCGTGGGAAGTTTCTGATACAAGAGCCAATAAGATACGTGACGTTTGATACCAAAACAACCCTTTTTTATTTATTTACCTTAATTTGAGAAATATTAACATACTTTTCCCTCAAATATAATTCCAAAATTTTGATTTAAATCAGAAACTATGTGATCAAAAAATAAGTAAATAAGATTATGAATCTGACGAGACATTCAATGTCAACTTTTAATACTCAACGCCGCAGAAACAGTTCAGTCGGCACCAAAAGAAAGTACCCGACCGATGATGGATGATGTGAGGAACTGTTGAACACTGATGAATCCAATCAGCACTTTCACAAAAAAAAGATAATAACAATTTTATTTTCTAACAAAATATTTACATGTAAAAACATAATGATATTATGGATCTCCAGTTTTGGTGTTTTTCGTGTTTTCACTTCAGCTAAAACTTGCAAATCTAAACTAAAAAAAGCTAAAAAAGTAAAGAAACTAACAATTAATACCTGAGATAAAAAAACAACAAACAAAGCTGGTTTCCTAAGTTCCTAAATAGTTGATGATTTTGAATTTCACATTTTCTAACTGCGACACATAAAACTGCATTTTCAATCAAATAGTTATCAGTCATTCTTTTATTTTTTATTAATGCAAGCACATCATATTATTTCCAACATGTCTCATGTTTTTAATGTCATTGCTTTGCATTTCTATATTACTTTGGGTATTTTATTTCCATTTGAATTTGTATTGTTGTAATTTTCTGATTTTATTTTATTAATTTTTTATTAATTTTTTATTTTCTGATTATATTTAACTGCAGTCCTGAATAGTTGTTTGTACCTGTTTCAATCATATAAAACTTTGTAAAATTGTTTTGAAAAGTGCTGTATAAATAAAGTATATTATTGTTATTATTAAAAATAATATTTGTTGTTTCAATGTCATTCAATTTCATTAAAAAATGATAAAAAGATAATTATTGATCCTGTTAAACAATCACTGAGATTTCATTAAAGACAGAAAACATGCAGCTCTACTCACCACATATCCATTTAACAGTTTGTATTCTTGGCCGGATCAGAAAACAGAGTCTGTAAGAGATTAATGACACATTATCAGGCAGTCACATCAGGTGTGTGTGTGTGTGTGTGTGTGTGTGTGTGTGTGTGTGTGTGTGTGTGTGTGTGTGTGTGTGTGTGTGTGTGTGTGCGTGTGTTTGTGTGTTAAATGATGCCAGGTTAGTATGAAGGGTGCAGCTCTCACTGATCTGACGTGCTGACAATAGGTTTGTATTCCACTTTGTAGAGTTTGTCGACTTCATGTTGCTGTAAAAAATAAAGGGACAAAATGTTAGAAAAAGATATTTAAACTGCGTTTGTTTTTTTTCTCAACAGTTTTTTAATCAGCTGATGAGTTTCACCTTTAGTGTTGACACATTAGCAATACGGTCCAGTGGGCTCATCAAGTCGGCCTCGATGAAGAGGTCTTTCTTCCCCGGCAGCTGTTTGACAAAGAGAGGAATTCATTTGTGTTGCTTCCACCCCTCATACAGCAGGACAGTGAATGTGGGATTGGGATCACAATAAACTACAGTGTGTGTGTTTTCATGGTGATGAAGGAACATGTGACCCAGTGACACAGTGAGGCTCATTAATGTGTTTTTAATATCAGAATTTGGATTCACAGACAAAACTTCCTAATTGACAATAAGAAAATATAGAATTACACTAGATTTATACTTTAAAGGTCTCGTATTGTAAAAAGTGAGATATGCATGTCTGTTATGTTATAAAGCAGGTTTAAGTGATATATAAATACTGTTAAACTATCAAAACGCTCAATATACGGAGAAACACACACAGCCCGTATTCAGAAATTGTGCGTTTGAAACAAGCCGTTAGGATTTCTGTCCATTTCTGATGTCACAAATATACAACATATAGACCATTTCACGGTTTTAAACATAAACATACTAAATGTGTCCCAGTTTATTTCCTGTTGCAGTGTATGTGAATAACATCAGCTGACAGGAAGTAAACATGGACCCAAGCTGTTGCCTAGCAATGCAATTTCCTTTGAAATGCGCTAAAACGGAGCGTTTCAGACAGGGGGTAAATACAGGTATATTCAGGCAGACAGTATGAGGAAAATACAGTTTTTTTTTAACATTACAGCATGTAAACATGTTCTAGTAGAAACACAAAATACACATATGAACCTATAAATGAGCACGATATGGGACCTTTAAATTTTTTAAAAAGTCAAAGCAAAACGTTTCACTTCTGACCAACCGGTGATGACAGATGGGGTGTGGTCAGCAGTGCAACATCTGCTTTGCAGCATCTGCTTCATACCTGCACAAATTGTCCCCACTGTATTGTTATTGTTGTTAGTATATATATCTTGTCCTTATTGTTTGTTATCACTATTATGTAGTCATATTATTTCTTTATATTAATCTTGTCTCTAGGTAGAGGCTTCAGATAAGCCCAGTGGGTTTTTTGCCTCTTCCTGCACTTTATATTATTCATTTATTTTTTTGTTATGTTGTATAGTCTTAAATTGTGCAAAACAAATAAACAAATAAACAAAAAAAAATAATGTCTTAGAATAAAAAATTAGCATATGCATTTGTTACATACCAGTTATTATTAGTGGTGTGTCTGCAGTTGGAGCCAGCAGAGCCAAACTAATACTATAATATTGTTATTATTACCTGTTCCAGCAGGTAGATGAGCTGATCTCTGGCCAGCCTCTTCAGCAGAGAGAAGTCAGGCAGCTCTGGGCAATCTCTCCTGGCACTGTGAGCCATAATAATCACTACAATACACACAGAAACATATACTCTTATAACATTAATACTCCAGAAACATCACATGTAATAACAGAGAAGCTACAGGCAACAGAAACACACAGAACAGATAGAAATCTATGCTGTGGTTGAGCTTAGTTAGCATGAAGGCTAAAAACACATCTGTCACGTCACATGACTTCACCTCACAATGCTGACAGCTATATAGAAATAATCTAACAAAATATATCCAATAAACAACATAAATCAAGCAGTGAATATGTGTTAAAACATAATTAAAAGGAGGCTGATATTAGAAGCTACCTGCTGCTTCCGTAGCTATGTGAGCGGAATCATCATCATCATCATCATCATCTGTTTCCCACCGGACACATAAAGGACCGGACTGCTACACGGAGTGAAGTCAGCTGACCGCTGAGTTCCTGTTTCATTCTGCCACCATGAACTCAGACGCGGTTCTGTTGTTGGAGACGGTTAACTTCGCTGCAGAGAAACACCGGAACCAGCGACGGAAGGATCCAGAAGGAACACCGTACATCAACCACCCCATCGGTAGGAACCTTTTAATAGTAGGAACCTTTTAATACATCCAGAACCTTTTAATACATCCATCGGTAGGAACCTTTTAATACATCCATCGGTAGGAACCTTTTAATGCATCCGTCGGTAGGAACCTTTTAATACATCCAGAACCTCTTAATACAGCCATCGGTAGGAACCTTTTAATACATCCAGAACCTTTTAATACATCCATTGGTAGTAACCTTTTAATGCATCCGTCGGTAGGAACCTTTTAATGCATCTGTCGGTAGGAACCTTTTAATACATCCAGAACCTTTTAATACATCCATCGGTAGGAACCTTTTAATACCTTTTAATACATCAATCGGTAGGAACCTTTTAATACATCCATCGGTAGGAACCTTTTAGGGTAGGAACCTTTTAATACATCCACAGTAGGAACTGAGCCCCTTTACTGTGTTGTTGTGATGCATTCAGGTGCTGCTCGTAAATCTTTAAATCCAACATCCAACATCATATCGGCCTCAAAAACGCAGTATCGGTTGTGCTATAATGATAATGGTTATATATTAAAGTGATACAGCATTTAAAATATACTGTACTGGATTATTTTATACCAATGTTTTTGTCAATGGTTTGTAAATCATCTTTCCCCATTTAGTTTGCTGATGATACCAAAGTTATTTTATTACAGATTTCCATACTTTAATTAAAAGTTCCTTTGCTTTGAAAAATTGGAAAAAACATTTGTGGAAAAAGTTCAGATTCCTGAAAATCACACACAATGCTTCTAAAATCATCATCGTCTCCCGTCTCCAACCTCCCAGCTCTCACTGACATCACATGCAGAGCATTCACTGCAGCACATGATCTCAGGCAGGCAGCCACCAACTCAGGCTTCACTCTGCTCACATCACACCGCAGATAAAAAAAACTGCTTAGCTTCCTCAACTGTTTCTGTTCTATTTCTTCTATTTCTGTTCTATCTATCTATCTATCTATCCAATTTTTTGTAAATGTCAATATTTGTTTATGAAAGTTTCTTTAGCACTTGGAATTATGTGTCACATGTCCTTATTTCAAAAGAAAACTTGGACATATTTACTAATGAACGCACTTATGACTGCAACTAATGATTATTTTCATTCTCAATTAATCGATTAGTTGTTTGATCTATAAAATGGTGAAAAATGTCGATCAGTGTTTCCCAACAGTCCAAAGATGACGTCCTCAAATGTCTTGTTTTGTCCACAACTCAAAGATATTCAGTTTACTGTCATAGAGGATGAAAGAAACCAGAAAATATTCACATTTAAGAAGCTGGAATCAGAGAATTTTGACCTTTTTCTTTCTTGAAAAAATTACTCAAACCGATTAATCGATTATCAAAATAGTTGGTGATTAATTTCATAGTTGATAACTAATCGATTTATGGTTGCAGCTCTTGCAATGATGGTTTTATCAGTTAATAAACAGCTGAGTTCAGTATGTCTGAGTACAATGTGACTGAGACTTTACTGGTTATACTCAGTTAATCCTGATATTTACATTAAGATACCTTGTTGACTTTCCTCTCTGACACTCAGCTGTGTTTGTTTGTACTTTTCAGGAGTAGCGAGAATCCTGAGCCATGAAGGAGGCGTCGCAGACATCGAGGTTTTGCAGGTACGTTACATTCGTTATCAGTCAGTTACTGTCAGTGTTTCTTGTATCACTGTATGTAACCGTGTGTCGTTGTCCTCCCTGCAGGCCGCTCTGCTTCACGACACGGTGGAGGACACGGACACGTCTCCTGCAGAGCTCGAGATAACGTTTGGGCCGATCGTGGCTCGAATCGTTCAGGAGGTGACGGATGACAAAAGGCTGCCCAAACTGGAGAGGAAGCGCCAGCAGGTGGAACACGCGCCGCACTGCAGCCGCCAAGCCAAACTGGTCAAACTGGCTGATAAACTCTACAACCTGAGGGACCTGAACCGCTGCACACCAGCCGGTCAGCACCTCTCTCTCACTGTCACTGCTCTTATACTACTGGAGCTCAGTCTAGAGCTGCAACCAGTAGTGAAAGAGCCATTTTCGGCAAAAAAAAAGAAGAAAAAATCTGTCTAGAGCTGCAAAACATTTGATCATTGTGATGAAGGTAACACAGTTTATCGTCTAAGTATATGGTATATAAGTCTAATGCAGTGAGGGCCAAAGTGCAAATGTACTACAGAGTATTAGGGCCACATTGAGGGAAAAAACATCTGAGATTTCCAGAATAAAGTCATAACTTTACGAGAAAAAAAAGCCGTAACATTACGAGAATAAAGTCATAACTTTACGAGAAAAAAAGTCGTAATATAACGAAAAAAAAGTCGTAATTTTAACGAGAATAAAGTCATAACTTTACGAGAAAAAAAGTCGTAATATAACGGGAAAAAAGTCATAACTTTACGAGAAAAAGTCGTATTAAACGAGAAAAAAGTTGGAATATAACGAGAATAAAGTCATAACTTTACGAGAAAAAAAAGTCGTAATATTACGAGAATAAAGTCAGAACTTTAGGAGACAAAAAGAAAACACGTGAAATTACTACTTTATAATATTATGACTTTATTCTCGATAATCTCGAGAATAAATAAAAATGAAAATGTAAACAAAAAAACTGTTATTCATTTCCATTTTTAAAAATCCACAAGGAGCCACTGGAGAGGAGCTAAAGAGCCGCATGTTGCTGACCCCTGGATTAGTCGTTTGACAGAAAAATATTTTTTAAAGTAATTTTTCAGGCAAAAATGGCAGAAATTGCTGTTTTCAGCCTCTCAAATATGGAGATTTCCTGCTTTTTTCTGTTTTATATAATATTAAGCTGAATATCTTTGAGTTTGGATAAAACAAGACATTGTGACGTGTGTGTTTGTCAGGTTGGACGGCGGAGCGGGTGCAGGAGTACTTCGTGTGGGCCTGTGAGGTGGTGAAAGGCCTGAGAGGAACCAACGGCGCTCTGGAGGAGAAGCTGGAGGAGCTCTTCAGACAGAGAGGAGTCCAGCTCTGACAACACACTCCACTTACAAATAAAATACATTTTCATTTGTAAATTATAGAAATAAATCATATTTCGTGTACATTTGTGTGGTCTTTAATTCGTTTTTTCATATTTCTGGTTGTATAATTAAATTGAGGGTACGTTGAAAGTTTGGTTTAGTGATATCAATATCTTATTCCAGAAATGTTTGAGTATTATTAGTTATCAGCTAAAGGATGTGATACTACGTGGTTTACTACAGAAATACACTCAGGATCAGCCACTCTTTCACTGTAAATACTGATTCTTTTTCTGACATTGAGGAAGTAGAAAGAAAATACTCGTAATCACAGTTTGCAGGTGTGAAAGGCGTGTGGCGTACAGCATGAATACTAAAATAAAGAGCCATTTAAATAGATTTTTTTGGGATCAATTACTGTTTTGATACAACACCCAATTTGTCAATGTTTTTATAGAAGACCAGAAGGTTAGGTGACTTGACAATACACAGTGTATTGTTTCTGGACATAGTCTATTGATTATGGCTTTTTATTTATCCACACATCCATCTATCTACAGTGGTGGAAAAGTACATGTATCTAAATACAAATTTGAGCCACTTGTGATTTACTTGAGTATTTCCTTCTCACACTTGCACATTATACTTCAACTCTACTACATTTCAGAGGGAAATGTTGTATTTTCTACTTCACTATCTGACAGTTTTAGTTACTTTACAAACTAAGATTTTTGCACAAAAAACATGAAAATGTACAACCATTAGTCGATTAATGGAGAAAATAATCAGCAGATTAAAGCATAATGGAAATAATCATTAGTTAATAAATCAAAATGAGCTCCAGCTCAACCAACTACAACAGTAAAACCAGTAATAATAGCAGCAGATAGAGTAATAATAATCTAATGATAGAATATATAATAGTATATTTATAGTATAGTGTATTTTTCTACACAATGAGTACTTTTACTTTAAGTATAATCATGAAAATGTATACTTACTTTTACTTAAGTAACATTTTATATTATTTTGACTTCTAATGAAGTGTATTTACAGTGTAGTATAACTACTTTTACATGAGTAAAGGATCTGAATTCCTGCAGCTGTCAGATTCTGTCAGACTCCACAACCAGCACTGCTCCCAGTAGACCACTTACACTACAAAAAATGACAATAACATGATATTTTCAGGTGGAATTTCATTCATTCATTCATTCTCACTGTGCAATATCATTTTCCACTTGTGCAAATTTTGTTGATAGTCTGTTTATTGTCAATACTGTATCTACTGCTCCTATTTTTATACTTCCTTCTATTTAAATGGTTCATATTTTGTTACACTTTGTTTAGCTCTTTTTTACTGTGTTAGCTGATGCTTCTTGTTTTTTGCACTTTCCCTTTTGCTGCTGTACACTGCAAATACCCCCACTGCAGGACTAATAAAGGAATATCTGATCTTATTTTACCACTAACTCATCTATGAATGATATCAGCCACTAGAGGGAGGTATTATATTATTGAATTGCAGAATATCTACATTTATCTGTAATCTTCTCTGTTATCAACTCTTTAGATGTTTATTTCGGAAATAAATTTAACTGACAGTAAATAGTAAACTGTAGTGCCTCAGTGGTCTAAAAAGTCAGTTAGATGTGATTTTAAATTAATTAATTAGTGTGTGTTTTTTATCGGAAGGAAATGTCTGTCGGACCAACTCCACTTCCTGTCCGCTTGCTCCTCTAGTTGTCTAAACTTCCTGTTTGAAGCAGCAGCAGCGAGCTCGTCTTGTTTCAGTAAAACTCTCGTTTTAACTTTTATCTGGTTGGTACCGAGGACCAGACCGAGGCAGTCATGTCTAGTCGTGAAGCCCTCAACATGAAGCTTCCTCCGATCCAGTCCACGGCCGGAGCCGTTCCGGTCCGGAACGAGAAAGGTGAGAAGCTTTACCTTCAGCTAGCAGCTAGCAGCGAGCTAAGCTAACTAGCTAGCTTAGCCGTTAGCCAGCTAGCTTAGAGAAACCTCACTCTGTTAACACAAATAACAGTCTGAAAATGATAAGAAGAGATTAATTACTACTTTATGCGGACTAAATAAAAGTAGTTAACGTTGCTAAACATTAAATTCCTGCTGGCTGCTCCAGTTATAACGTAATAAGATGCTCAACAGTCGCATAAGAGTGATGTTTGGATGTCCACATCACAGATATACAAACACACATAACTTTACTCTTTTACCATAAACTGCACAGGATCCAACAACAACAACAACACCACTATGGCCTCAAAAGTTCCAGAGATTTATATTTCGAACATGTAACTAATAATAACAATAACTTTTTACTTCACAACATTTATCTGACAGCTTTAGTTACTTTACAAATTAAGATATTTGCTCACAAAACATACAAAGGGCTTCTAAAATATAATGTTTTTCTCATAAATTAAACTACCCAACAGTTTAGAAGTGTAGCTGAAATGATTAGTCGATTAATAAATTAGTCGATTGACAGCATTTTGATAATAGTTTAAGCCATTTTTGGGGCAAAAATTATGCTTTTAAATAATTCTCCATTGAGTATGTTCACTTTAAATGCTTTGAGTACATTTTCCTGATTATACTCACATACTTTTACTCAACTTAACATTTTCAATGCAGGACCTTTAGTTCTAACATTATTACAGTGTAGTATTTGTGCTTTCACTTTACGTAAAGGATCTGAATACTTCCTCCAGCACTGCTGTGTATTAAAATTTATTGATTATTGATTGAGCCCAAGGTGACTTCAACTGACTGCTTGTTTTGAAGAAAAAGCTGTGCAAAATTAAAAGATAATTTAATTTGCAATGAATTCATACAGAGAGACAGCAAATTCTCACATTTGAGAAGCTGGAACCAGCAAATTGTTTTGTCATTTTTGCTCGATAAACGATTTGATTTTT
>CAKALU010034878.1:0-13699 GCA_916700995.1 Hozukius guyotensis
TCTACAGATGTCCAGACATGTAAACTGCAGTAAAGTCTTGCTGGTATGATGTTAATATACAGTCACTAGATCACCTTCACTGTCTGTGACATATTCTACAGATGTCTAGACATGGAAACTGTAGTAATCTTGCTGGTATGATGTTCATATACAGTCAATAGATCACCTTCACTGTCTGTGACATATTCTACAGATGTCTAGACATGTAAACTGTATTATGTAGCTGATATGATGTCCATATACTGTCAATAGATCACCTTCACTGTCTGTTGCTGCTGGGACACGCAGCCGAGACGCGAGCGGCTCGCGTGTAAAATAGGCGAGCCTTCTATTCTATAAAATAGACGCGCGTCTCATGCGGGCAGTGTGTCCACTCTAACCTGTTAACATGGACGCCGAAATAAAAAACATCACGCCACGCAGCCGGCACGCGCGTCTCATGCGGGCAGTGTGTCCACCACTTTAATACTCCATTGTACCGTTGTACCATAGACCTACAACAATGATACATAGCCGCATGTTGCTGACCCCTGAACTAGTCTAACCGTTAGGCTAGTTTATGAGATACTAGTAAATTCTACAGCAGTGTTAGCAAGTGAAGTAACTTAGCAGTAAAGTAAAACAATAATCAGGGCAGTTTAAATAAACAGTCTTACTGTAAATGTCTTACTTGTGCATGTACACAGGGTGGAGTCTTGATGCTAGTGGAGGTGAATGGGCGTTGGTCACCGTCAGATGCTAATAAGCTACAGGTGCAGCTAATTAGGCTAACGATGAGCCAAAGAGTATGGAAGCAAAGAGATGAACTCCGGTGTTTGTTTGTTTTTTTTACAACACCCGCTGCTGCCATTTTGGACTGCTTATAATAGTTTATTGTTCAACACCGGCCATTTCGGTAAAATATGACAATAGAATAAATTAGTTTTACTTTTATACGGCACTTTTTGTAGGCGGACGTTTTAATGGCGTCCAGTAGTTGCTTTAAAGTCCAAAATGGCGGAAGTGTAGCTCTGCTGCTGGGCGCTGATGTTGCAATGGAACGAACAATTGACATTCACCTCTTGATAATATACGTTCTTTGGCATGGCGGGTCGTGTTTACGTAACCCTAAGTTGCGAAAACTCTCGCAAGACTTGCTGCCCGTCCACCTATCCTGTTGTCCTACATATTCTATTGTACTTTACTTAAATATTTCCTTTTTCTGCTACTTTATACTTCTACTCCACTGCAATTCAGAGGCAAATATTGTATATTTTACTCCACTACAATTACTTGATAACACAACCTACTTTATTTTTAGCTTGTTTTTATTTTCTAATCTTTAATGTTTTTATGTTTTTATAACTGTTTTAATTATTTCTTAATGTTCTTTTGTAATTTGTCGCAATGTTCTTGAATGTTTATGTAAAGCACTTTGAATTGCCCTGTTGCTGAAGTGCTTTAGAAATAAAGCTGCCTTGCCTTGCCTTGCTTTGCAGATTCAGATAATATACATATAGAATAATACAAAATATAATCAGCAAATAAATGATGATGATTTATTATAAGATAAGACTTTATCGAGCCACCGGGGAAATACAGTACATAAAGTAGGTAAAATTTAGATTAGATTTAGAATTAGATTAATACATCTGTACTTGTAATACAATAATATTATATATATTATTATGATATGGGCCATTATGCATATTAAGTACTTTTACTTTTAGTACTTTGAGTATATGTTGATGCTAAAATAGTTAACATTTTGAATGCATGACTTTTACTTGTACTACACACTGGCATTGCTAATTTTATTTAAGTAAAATATCAGAGTACTTCTTTTTTTAAATTGTTGCAAAGGTAATACACAAAACAGAGGTAGTGACATACAATACATAGAAATAGACACAAATTGGAAGATAGACAAAACAAGACAAAACAAAGAAATAAATAGATATAACAATATTATTGTTATTAGAAATATGCAAACCAGTTGTTACTAAGGGTGGTTATGTAGGGCACCTGTGTATGTGTATGAGTGTGTGTGTGTATATTTGTAACTGTTATAAATAATATATGAGAGTTGTATCAATCTTCTCATCTGACTCTCGGCAAGAAAGTAAATAAGCGTATTTCAATATTATTACACAAGACCAGTTACAGCACCTTGTGATGCTGAAGCAGAGGCTGGAGATGGTCCTGTAGCTCTCAACCCACCAAAGAGGGGGTGGGAGATGTTGCTTAAGATGGAGTTCAGTTTAGTCCTCAGCCTCCCCTCAGCTGAGAGCTTTTTTACACCAGTTTGTTTATCCTGCCTGCCTCCCCCGCAGCGGTGCTGCCTCCCAAGCACACCACCGACTGTACACAACAGAGGTTGCTCGCACAGAGAGGATTGAGAATGTCAGTCAAATTATAGAAAGAGATGTCGAATGGTGTTCCTAATTATCAGTCCACATGTCCATAAATCTGTCGAATGAAACAGGATTTTGTGGAAATCTCCACAGAAATACAGGAACATCATCTGATTATGGTAGAAGTATGCACATATTGATGCTCAGGTTATATTGACTGCTTAAATTTCCAGGGGTCAGATATTCTGTTGACTATACATGCTACTATATTTCTCCAAAAAAAATCTTTCAAATCACTATGCATAACAAACCAGCTGCAGCACAACTTTTACTATTGTGCAATGAGTCGACACTTTTTTAAAATGTATGTGCATTATACAAAGTGTATGAATTTCAGATGTGTTCTGTCACCGCTCGCTGGTAATGATGAATTATTGACCATCTGCACAAGAAGCTTTTGAAGTATAAAATTGGTGCATAATGAGCCTTTGGTTTGGAGGCAGTTTCAGCTCCACCTCCCTCTTGCATGATTACATGTTGAATATTGATTATGCAAAAGCCTTTTAAATGACATTAGAGATTAAATCAGCTCTGCAGAAATCAAGTTTAATCAAGTTCCGGTCATTGACACAAAGTTGATCTGCTGTATTTACTGTGCAGTAAATCATACTTGGTCATTTTAACTTATTTCTGCTGTAATTTTCTAGAAAAAAGGCAACGACAACAAGCATCACCAAGGTGGAGACATCTTTAAAAGTGGGTCATACCTGTTTTAAACCATCCATGGGTTAAATATATTTTATGTGAAGTCATTCATTATTTTACTCATTAGCTGGTACTGTTACTACTTTCCCCCTCAAAGGACCACTCAGATAATAAGCCTGTAATTAAACCTGGCTGCAATGGTTTTTGGTGTCCGCGGAGAGAAACAGGAATAGTAGCAGAACTAATGCCAGCTTTATGTTGTGTAGAAAGAGCCTCAGATTAATATGGTCTGCTGTACTAAGAAGCAGTGACAGCCAGGCCTCAGTAATGTCTCTCTATATGTGGACCAAGCTCTCTCTCTCTCTCTCTAAGCACTGACGGACATGAAAGAGCCTTCTGATGTTCTGACCTGTGAGTTTACCTTTTGTTCATCCTGATCTATGTGCTCGTGTGCAGTTGGTCCTGCATTTTAGATCTGGGCTCTCAGTGAATCCAACCATGAAAAACTATTGTACTGTACCTCCATCAGAGAGTAGTCTATCCTGTGTTTGATTTTCTCTGGTTTTGATCTATGTTTGTATATTTGTTGCTATGAAGTGCTGACTGAATACCTGCTGGTTTAAAGTAAAATAAATGTGATTTGACAGCAACAACACATCATTGAATATTATCATAAATGCCTGCAGGATTATACATTTGAACAATTGACTTAATAATAATTGAACAATTGTGAAACTGACAACCCTCTACTGTACAGTAAATTAATTATTGTGATTGGTTGCTGGATAATTGCCAATTATTACAATTTGTAGCCACACTTCAACATACTGGAGATGCAGTGATAGTCAGTGTCAGTTCGTTAATTGGTGTTTTTCCAATGATTCGTGACATTTATAGTCAACATTATTATTAAAACCAGAAAATATGTTTATGCAATATATGATGTTTTATCCTGTTAGGACTGAAACTATTATTTTCATATTGATTAATCTATCAGTTGTTTGTTAGAGTAATAGATTATTTGTTTATTCTTTAAAAAATCTGAATATTGTGGGAGAACATGCCAATCACAAGTTCCAAGAGCCCAAAGTGATGCTTAAAATTGCTTGTTTTGTCCGATCAATAGTCCAAAAACCCAAAGATATTCCATTTACAATGACACAAAATCCTCACATTTTAGACGCTACTTGACAAACAATTATTAAATTATCAAAATTACTGTTGTCAAATTTTAAGCAAATAATCGACCAAATGGACAGTATAGCAACAGAGAAACACAAACATACCAGAGGTTTGACAGGTTTCCCCACTTATCCTCAAATTACTTGTGTTCCAAATATTGACCATCATGGCTCACCCCGTTGAGGTGAGCCGACCTATCAGAGGTCGGCCGTGATGTGAGGGGGAAGTGTCTGTGGCCCTTCAAACCCAGTTAGGCCTAATAGCCAATTAGCGGTTCAGAAGGAAGGTGAATGTCAGCTCATTGTTTTGATGACTGTCACAGCAGCTGGATAATACAGTATCTTAGCCTGGGGCAGGATTTCATATGTTATGGCATCTATTATAGGGATGCTGCCACCAATCAGGAACAGAGAGCAATCAACTATTGACTCTCATGGCTAGATTTTTAAATTTGCATTCACTAAAGGATTATAAAATAGGTGTCAAGCTCTGCGCTGACTTTAAATAGTGCAGTTGACCAAAATGGTAAATCTGACGGTAATATATTGCAATAGAGGGAGAACCATTCATAATTTTAACAGCCAATTTTAGGGAAGGTGTATTGGAATATAACAAGATGAAGTGAACATTCTGTTGCTATAGCAACCGCTACTGGCAGAGTTCCGTAGAAGTTTGTTAGACCAACTGCCGTTGTTATAATCCGTCATTTTGTTAGACTTGTGACTAAGCAAATATTGACAAGCGTCTTTTATATACTGCCCCAAATGTCCCTGCTGGACCGTTATCTGTGTGCTCCTTTTATTACAGCTGTTGTCTAATTGTTGATTTGTGATTTAGTAGTATTATTGAATCAGTTTACTGCTAACAAAGCTAGCCATAGCTGTCTGATGCTGATGTGATAACATTCTTAGTAACTGCATTGTCGGGCTACAGCTGTTGATGTAACTTTCTATTTTAAATGTCCTATCGTGGACTCTAGCCTACTGGTTCCCAGCCAACATGGTTATGTGGGCCCCACATGGGTTATGCTCGGGGTACCTGGGTACCAAGTGGGTATGGGCCCAAAATGGGCATCTTACCCATGTGGGTCGTAGTTGGGTCACTAATGGGAAATTAGTGCATGGGCTCAGAATGGGCAACAGAAGTTGGTCCCAAATGGGCTCCCCATGTGGGCTACCTGTGTGGGTCCTAGTTGGGTCACTACTGGGAAATTAGTGCATGGGGCCAACATAGAAACTGTGGACAAACCCACTTACAACCCATATTTCAGCCCATGGAGTCCCCATGTAGGTAGGTGATACCAGTATTGCCTTCAACATGAGTAAATAGCAGATAGGCTATACAGGAATATTGATATACTATTAGAGAAGTGAGCCCAAATTGGAAAATAACAGATTACAACTAAACATGTGAGTGATTTGTGTGAAAATGATAAACAGGAACCAATTCATTGATACCACCAAGTAGTTTAGTTTCTAGTGCTCCATATACACCTGTGGGCTACTGAATCAGGCAGGTTAGGGCTCATTAACTTACGTGGAACTCTTGGTGAATTTCATTACATAAAAAAAAAAAATTGTGAACAATAGTAGTTTCATGCATTCACACCACTTCAGTAAAATACCAGACGGCGAAATCCAAAACAAAACCTGGCATATCATGCTTTCCATATAGTACCCCTCCTTTAAAATGGGTGGCTGGTGTAAATGTCACTGTGGATTATCACTGAAGTTGTTAATAAATTAAGCATCTTTGCATACACTGCAGGCACATTCTAGGAGAAGAGTAATGGGACTTTAATGATCCCCACGGAGAAATAGGATATTATGACATTTACAGTTTTACTTTTGACATTTACAACAATGATCCCTGGGTACGTATATTTTAAACAATGCTAAAACATATCGAACATTCACATAACTCAGTATAGACTGTGCCTGGTAAATCATGGCTTATCATATATAAGACTCATTAAACCATTTTTTTTTGCATTTTAAAATATCACCCCTAGTAGTTCGAGACCTTTTAATCACATGCAAAACATACTCAGCCAATTGAAATGGAGGGCCATCCTCCTCCCTGTGCATGCCAACTAGCTTATTGTAAGTCAGGTTTGTAGCTAAGTGAATCCATGGGTGGTTGTTCACCTTAAAAGAACCATTTGAATTCAAAGCATCTCAAAGCATGGCTCTCAGCTATATTTACAGCTTGGATAGCGATCAAATGGGATCCTTGAGGGTCGATGAAAAGGAGCAGAACACAGCATGCGAAAACACACAAGGGAATGAGTCACTTATTGAGTTTCATGCTTCCTACACATTTTCCATTACAAACAAAAAAAAAAAAAAAAGTATGTTTCCAGCATTTAATTTCTTGACTGCTTTTGTTTAGATATGTTAGTGACTGTACGGGTAGCTCCTACACTGAACACAGTTGTTTAAAGAACTGCATAATGTAGGTTAATCTGATGTGACTGTGGCTCATTTCTGCTTCTACTTTTAAAAGATCCAATCAAATCCAGTCTGGAAGTGATTATGAATAAGGCAATACTCTGCTTTTTCTGCAATCAATCATTAGACAAACACACTTATTTGCTTTTTGCAGAAGGTTAGATGAAGATAGATACCACGGTGCAAAAACCGAAGTGTAAAAACATCAAGTTTTGTGGTTTTACAGTGGGTTACGTACAGGACTATTTCTTGACTCAGCCAAGCGAGCTGTTTTCCCGTTTCCAGTCTTTGCGCAAGCTAACCCTCAAGCTAACCATCTCTCAGCGGTAGATTCATACTGTATTTAACCTACTGTGATATGACAGTGGTACTAATCTTCTCGTCTAATGGTGCCTTTAAATGAAACTTGTGAGCTTGTGTTTACAACATGGGAAGTCGTATCTACACGATATGCTTGGCGTTCAAGTGGTTAAAGGTCCCATATTATAAAAAAGTGAGATTTTCATGTTTTTTTATTATAAAGCAGGCTTAAGTCCTATATAAATACTGTGAAAGTATCGAAACACTCAATCCACACGGAAATACACACAGCCCGTATTCAGAAACTCTGCATTTGAAACAAGCTGTCAGGATTTCTGCCCATTCGTGATGTCACGAATATACAATATTTAGACCCTTGACACAATTTTAAACGTAAACATTCTAAATGTGTCCCAGTTTATTCCTGGTTGCAGTGTTGCCTAGCAACGCAATTTTGTTGCAATTCCGTCAAAATGCGCTAAAACGGAGCGTTTCAGACAGAGGGTAAATACAGGCATATTCAGGCTGACAGTATGAGTAAAATAAAGTTTTTTTTTAACATTACAGCATGTAAACATGTTCTAGTAGAAACACAAAACACAAGTGTGAACCTGAAAATGAGCACAATATGGGACCTTTAAGTCGTGAGGACACCGCTGCTAAGCAACTGTTGGCTTCTAGACTAGAAGCCACAGAGGCTAACAATTTAGCAAGCTAGCAAGCAGGTAACATAATGCAGTAAATGCAAAGGCATAATAACAGAGGAAAAAGATGAGGTCATTGGGAATATCAACATTTTCCTCAGACATAGCTATAATAAAATTACAAAGAAAAACAGTGTAAGACTGAATTATAATATATTAACTTATTATGCTCCGAAAAATTAACTTCAATGGCCTGCGCCATTTCTGACGTCAACAAACACGTCACAACATGTAAACTTGGAGCTTTCAGAAACTTTCCACTTACAAGGTCGTGAATATCACAAAAGGGGGCGTTCATATGGACTCTTCTCGTGAACACGGTAAACACGACCCCATTTGAAGGCACCATGATTCTCAGCAAGAACTTGAATATTTTGCAAAAATGTCCAACTGTTACTTTAAATTAATCTATAATTCTTCTTCTATGTTCTTGGTCTAAAACTAGATGTGAACACTGAATGCTCAGCTCTGATCTTCCTCCATAGTAATCCCAGACCTTTATTCTACTCCACAGCAGATGCTGAGAGGATGTTTTCCCGCTCTGTGATTTCTTCTGCGAGCACCATGAATGACAAGAGAGTCATTACTGCATGAGACGACAGGTTCGAGCAAGTCACTTCTCAGAGGCAACGGGGAGCAGGAAGACACAGATTTATTTATGGGACGAGTGCAGCATTGAGAGAAACACTGGGAGCGGTGGGAGGGCCTCTGCTGAAGAGGAGATAGATAGATGGATAGATAGACAGACAACACATCTAAATTGCGTACGAGTATTAACACTATCATTATCATATATTATAGGGGTAGGAATAGAAAGAGTGAGCGTCCTGAGAGGGATGTAGCATCGCGGCTGGTTTTGTTCCCTGTTTACAGGGAGGCTCCCTCTTCTTATCTCGGCACATTTGCAGGTGCTCTGTCACAGGCAGACCTCGCTATCTGCTAATCTACCACAGTTGGGAGTCGAGTGCCGGAGCAGCAGCAGAGTTGAGGGAAAAGAAAACGGTTCCTCTCACAAATAATAACAGATCCGAATACTTTGGGGGACGCTTATCTAAAAGAAATCTGTAGGTGTTGCTGATTTGTGGTATTGATTTTTTTTTAAAGTGTCATAAGATATCAGAATGTATTGTTGTAGCTCAAAATGTTGGTTTTTACAGTGGCGATTGCCTCTTGGAAATGTGTTATTGGAAGGTGGGAGTGTAGTTTGAGAAGCTGAAAGGACAGAGGAACGAGTCTCTATAAAGAAATGGGCTTTTATCCAATTGAGGGAAATGTTTCATGGTAGTACCTTGTATTGACAGCAGACATATTTCAGAGATAACTGTGGTGAAATAGAGATTGTTTCCAATTAGATATAACATATCTGAGAGAATCCAACGTATTCTCATACAATGGTTTGTATGATATCTTACGAAAAAGATATTCCTCCTTTTTCGTTCGTTTTCCTACTAATGTCCAGCAACACGTGTCAATTTCCGCTTGTTACATGCATAGTCTTTAAAAAAAAAAGTATTTTCAAAATAAACTTCCAACAACTTCCTATCCATGCCTTTAGGTTCAGGCAACAAAACCACTTAGGTTTTGTTGCCTGAGTTTTGTTTAAGCTACAAAACTACTTAGTTAAGTTTAGGCAACAAAAACACTTAGTTAAGTTTAGGCAACAAAACTACTTAGTTAAGTGTTGGCAACAAAAGTACTTAGTTAAGCTTAGGAAAAGATTAACTTGGTTTGGATTAGGCAACAAAACTACTTAGTTAAGTTTAGGAAAAGATTGACTTGGTCAGGTTTAGGCAACAAAACAACTTAGGTAAGTTTAGGAAAAGAACGACTTAGTTAGGTTTAGGCAACAAAACTACTAAATAAAGATTAGGAAAAGATCGCGGTTTTGCTTAAAATAACTCCGGAAGTGGCGTTATGTATATGACAAATAAATCAACGTTGACTTCTGGCTTCACGCGGAATACGAACGCCGGCCTCCTGAGTGAAAGTCCAGTATTTTTAGACCCACACATCGACCCCGACACCCCGACTGGGCGTGGCTGTGACTCGTGTCTAGAAGGTAACTTGAAGGTAACCCGCAAGTTCGCCGCTCTTTATATTTCCTGGTTCACAATTACGTGAATTGCACAGAAATTGATTTAGTGGGACATAAACGAATTACAGTCCATTACTTTGCATAGGTATCGATACAAACAGTGTATGACACCAGCCTGAATAGGCTCCTGCAGTATTAAAGAACTTCATGCTGATATTACATTACAGGCTCTTTAAAAGAGTGTTTGGTGTAAAACAGCATCAAATCCTTTATGAACCATGTTGAATGTGGAACATTTCTCTTGATCAAAACAAAATTCTGCTCTAAACTGCCCTCCACCCCGCCTCCCAACCTTCACTGGATTTTACCACAGCAAATTGCACAGGAAAGCACCTGTGCAGAGGAGCTTTTATTACTTTTTCTCAATTCTTTGACAGCTTTTAACTGAATTGTCTGCTCGGGCCTGTGGAGTCCAGACACAGGCCGGAGAACGCTGTGACATCTCCACTCCCCTCAGCTCTAGTGCTGCTGCCTTCATCCAATTTACCATGAAAGGAATCCAGACAGTCCCATAATATGACCCACGGCTGCCCCGATTGAACACGGTCGACAACTCTGTGCCCGGGCTTCACACACATAACCAGCACGGCTATCTACAGAGGACCACTGGCTGCCTGCTACCCCTTGATAAGACCCATTGCCCAGGGAAAGAGTGGACAGGTCCATCTGGCGGCATTTCATAGTGAAGAGTGCCCCCTGGTGCCTCTGAGGTCGCAGCACAGCTACACAGCCAAGTGACTCGTAAACACATCGCCTCCAACTGTAATCAGGGGGTGGTTTTACTGTCGGACACAGATTACAGCAGTGTTTCCTCTCTGATTTCATGCAGCGCCTGTGCTTTGGGTATTTTTTTGTTGTTTTGGTTCCACATCCATCCTCGTGTCAGTCACAGTTATCTTTCTAATGCAGGCGACTGCAGGGACTGGATTTTTTTTCCTCAGATACTTTATCTCAATGAAAACATGATTTGTCAGCGTTAGGGCTGTACCTCCATTTGTTTTAAGGGTAAATTAGAAAAAAATAAATAAATATACAAAGCTTTTTTAATGTCACTTTTTTCTTGCCGTGCTGACACCTTGTGAATAATTAGAAATCAACACTACGCAGCTCAATATAATCCCAAGTTTCTGACTGAATGGAGGAAACTCAAAACTAGTGATTAGTTTCCTGGTGTGAAAGTGTGTTTGGCAGTTTGATTTTAACCCTTAAACTGTCCTTTAACTGTCCAGAGATCACAATAACTTTTCCCTCTCTAGGAAGAGTCAAAAGACACACTTAAAGGTCCCATATTATAAAAAAATGAGTTTTTCATGTATTTTATATTATAAAGCAGGTTTAAGTGCTATATAAATACTGTTAAACTATCAAAACGATCAATATACGGAGAAATACACACAGCCCGTATTCAGAAATTGTGCGTTTGAAACAAGCCGTTAGGATTTATGTCCATTTGTGATGTCACAAATATACAATATATAGATTATTACACGGTTTTAAACATGTCTCAGTTTATTTCCTGTTGCAGTGTATGTGAATGACATCAGCTGACAGGAAGTAAACATGGACCCAAACTGTTGCCTAGCAACGCAATTCCGTTTAAATGCACTAAAACGGAGCGTTTCAGACAGAGGGTAAATACAGGTATATTCAGGCAGACAGTATGAGGAAAATAAAGTTTTTTTTAAAATATTAAATCATTTAAACATGTTCTAGCAGAAACACAAAATATAAGTATGAACCTGAAAATGAGCACGATATGGGACCTTTAATGTGTTCATTTTCCTCCACACAAGAGATAACAACACATAGATTTGCAAAAAAAAATGTGAGCTTTGGTTAAACGGCAAACCAAATCAAACAGTTTTTACAAACTCTTACAGTCCCATGAGCTAAATGCTGCTGCGGAGGTTTTTCCTCGTCCCCTTTAAAGATATACAAACTAATGAAATGAATAAATTGCTAGGAGCAACAACAGCATCCCTGTAGCTGTTTTGATATGGACAAATTTACAAAAATACTGAATATTGGCACACATTTCCTGCATCCTCAATCCAAAAATACATATCTTCCTGTGTGTTTCTCTCTCTGAGAGACTGAGAATAAAAACAGAAATGGAGCAAGAGACAGTGAAACAGAGATTTTTACCTTTTATTTACCAGGCTGAAAGTGTGTGCGAGGGTCAGCTCCCCATTTCTCATGGTCAGTGTGTATCATTTTTTGGAGAGTGTGACAAATTGGGGCCCTCGGCTCTGTGATAGAGGCGACCAGGACCATCTAGCCTGCATTATTCATGAGGAGTGAGAGCGGCGATATGGTGTCTACCACCATAGCAAAGCTACAGATTGTCAAACTGTATCTGCACACACACACACTGAGAAACAGGAAGAGAAGGCATTACGGCATCAACTAAAGAAAATGCTTTAAGATTTTTTTTTTTTTTAGAGAGTGGGTTTACGATGAACTTACTCACTTTTTTTAAATAGTAGTGATCATTTTTGAGTATGTTTTGACCAATTACAGACAAATAAACATAATCTGTTCACATTGTAATTAGCATATGTTCAGAACCTATAGCGTACTGTATGAAATATACTGTATATATGTCATTGAAGTAGTTCAGATGTTGGTTATATTATCTTATTTGCAGAAAAACAGCACACTCTTGTGGTGTGAAAGCAGAAGGGTTTTCAACATCAGCACCATACTGTTCCTTACTGTTCATTATCTACGTATGTCGTGTAGAGATTTAGGATATGAAAGTACAAAAGCATAAATCATTTTATTATCTCGGTCTGCTCTCTTTTGTTGCCAAGGGTAACTCTTTAGTCATTTTTAATTAGCTTTTTTTTTTTTTAATCTAATGGTATAAATGGACATTTTTCTCCTCTGTTATGTTTTATTCATAGTATATTAATCTTCCTTCAAGTTATTAAAATATAAGTAAATCTCAGCAATTAAGGTAAAAAATGAGGCGCAAATGAAATGTTTTACTTGCAGGAGAAATAACTTTAACAGCATGTATCCCCAAAACACTGGCCCAAGGTTATTATTTTTCATATTACGGGTATGCGGTGCACAGTGAGTTGGAGATATTGAATTTTGTTATTAAATGAAAAGGCTAATGTGAGAAACAAATGAGAAACAAAATAAATACTAGAGAACATCTTGCAGTAGGATCACACCAGCTGCGATGCCAAATCGGACCAGGGGTGTAAAGTGAGGGGGCAATGGCTCCTTCCCCACTTCCTAGCCCCCTACTTCCAGCGCCCTTGTTCGGATCACACCTGTCTTCACACTCTGCATTCATTTTGATCTCAACTACACACCTGTAAAGTTTCCTGGCTGCATCTCGCACGGTTGTGACGCTACCACGGTGACAGAAATATAAGTGACACGAGAGGGTGGAGCACAACCAAACTCTGAATAAGGCACTTTTAGGGTCGTGTCTAGAAGGTAACCGCAAATTGCAAAATCTGATTCGAGATCTGCAAAAACTCTAACGACACTCGCTGCCCGACAACCTATCGTAACCTTACCTATTCAAGGTCAATGCTTAACCGTAACCATCTCAAGGAGAATTTCCCCAGTTTGCTGGTTCCCTTCTAGACACGACCCATTTTAGGGGACCAAAAAGGTGAGAAAGAGTGTGAAAGAGTTAAAGTTGTAAGACGAAAACACGGAAAACTCCCAGTCCGTGACAACGCCGTGGTAGCGACCTCGCGATTGAGACCATAAACTCATGTTTATAATGTTTACTGAGGTAATAAATCAAGTGAGAAGTAGGCTCATTTTCTCATAGACTTCTATACAATCAGACTTCTTTTTGCAACCAGAGGAGTCGAAAGAACTGTTAGAAAGAGCGCAGGTTTAAGGCACTTCCACTTTGGCTTCATTTCTCAGACTCGATGTTGCCGACACACACACACACAC
>CAKALU010034879.1:0-16951 GCA_916700995.1 Hozukius guyotensis
TTATTTATCTTTTCTTCTAACTAATCTCTAGCGGTGGTAAGGAGTGTGAGGGCAATCTGCAGTACTATCCATTCCGCATGACGCCCTACCGGATGAAGGTCCAAGACACAGTACATGCTGACGACCAGTTCTGCTGCCTCCTGCTGGCTGAGAGAGTTCACTCTGGTTATGATGGTAAGAACAATGTTTAAAGGAGGTCCTCAGTTATTTTGCCACTTTGTGAATTTGCTGTTGGAGTTCATAATTGTTTCATACTGCTCAATCACTATACTGTACTGTATATTGGACTAAACACAGTTACAAAAATTGTCAAATTGTCGGTCAAGTAATTAAGATCTGGGACAAGTATTGTTATTCTGAAGTAGACGATATGTAGTCAAGCCAGTTTTGTTTAAATATCCCAAAATCGCAAATTATCACGCTTGAGCAACACTTCAACGGTGACTCGCCGACAATGTAGTGGCTGCGCTTGGCCGTTTTGTTGCTTTTGTCGCTCATAGTGGGAACATAGCTATACAACATCCTCAGACTCTCTGTACAGATAAAGAAAAGAAAAGAAGATATCTCTTTTTATCTTCCAGTGGCAAATTTAGCGCTTAAAACTTTGTTCATGTTTTACTCCTGCTGACAGCTCATGATTTTGAAAGCTTTCTATACTAGTCCCTATTCCATATGAGATAGCAGAGACCTTAATAATTACAAATGTTTTTTCTTCCTTAAAGCACCCAGAATTCCAACTGACAAACGCATCTTCACCACCACGCACACTCCCAGCTGTGTGTTTCAGGATGTGGATGAGAGGTTAGTCATTGCGGGATGTTTGCACACAAATCACCCAACTATCAGAGGAGAATAGGATTGGTGCTGTTGCTTGCCAACTAACCTAGCGATGTGTTTTGTGTGCATCAGGGCGGTTCCTCTCCTCGGGTACCTCCCCCAGGACCTGATTGGTACATCAATCCTCCTCCACCTTCATCCCAATGACCGACCGATTATGTTGGCTATTCACAAAAAGAGTGAGTTCACAGAATTAAACAGATTTCAGAATTTCTTAAATCTGTCCCAATCACAATCTGACTATGATATTTTTGGCTTTCTCTGCAGTTCTTCAATTCGCAGGACAACCATTTGACCACTCGTCCATCCGGTTCTGTGCGCGAAACGGAGAATACATCATTCTTGACACCAGCTGGTCCAGCTTCGTCAACCCATGGAGCCGCAAAGTCTCCTTCGTTATCGGGAGACATAAAGTGCGCATGTGAGTATTACTGTCTTGCTGATATACGGTCTGACATAGTGGCTGTCAATAAGCCAGTCTTTGAATAGATATGAATTTCACAGTGTTTCATTCATGAACCAGTATCTGTTTGACACATCTTGATCTGCTGATGTGCTTTTTGATAACCAGGGGCCCCGTGAATGAAGACGTTTTTGTGGCTCCGGTCTCAACTGTCCGTGAGATGAAAACCATGGACTCTGACATCCAGGAGATTACTGAGCAGATCCATCGGCTCCTGCTACAGGTGAGAGAGGATAAGGATGTATAGAAATCAAGCACAGTATTGATTGTAGAAGAAGGGGTAGTTTATTTAAGCCATTATAAATCGTAGAAGCTAGCAGCGATGAAATAAATCAAAGAAGAGATGCAAATGCCAATACTGTGTACAGCTGAGGGATTAGAGCAACGTCTTATATCCAAAAAAAAACAAATCATATTTAAAAAGCAGAACACAACAGGGTGAAAAATGTAAAAACACCTTTCTTCCCTCTCTATATCTGTGATCAGCCGGTCGATAACAGCAGCTCCAGTGGCTACAGCAGTCTGAACAGAAATGACCACCTTGCGGGCATGAGCTCGTCTAGCGAGAGCCTCAACGACAGCGGGAGCAAGACCCGACAAGAGGAGGAGGAGGAAGTGAGCGGCAAAGCCAGACCGGTGAGTAAAACCCAAATACAGTTTAGTACAGTGTGTTCCAGCCCATGTAGTCCTGCTACAGGATGATATGGCAAGGAAAGATACTGGGTTGTTGAACTTATACACAATAACTGACCATGACATGATTGTTCTTATACTGAACAGCAGCATAAATCCCCTTTAGCTTCAGCGTTAAATATTTATTCATATTTATTGAAATTAATGTAACCTGTAGGGTTGTGTGATATGGCCAAAATCTTTTATCTCTATATAGGTAATTTCATATCTCAATATATATCACAATATAGCATGTTTTCTGGTAAATCAATAAATAACTAGTCTATATGAAATCATGGTAAAGCCTAATTTTGTATACTCCAGTAAGATAAATACAAGATAAATGAAAAGTATTTTCTCATTTAATGAAGAACTTTAGTGCAAAATGAAAAAAGCAGTTTCAAGAAAAACTATAAATGTTTCCGGCTATGCACTGACTATGTTTACATGCATCCACACAAATACAGAGTAATCAAATTAAGACAATAGTTTGACTTAACTACAATGGGGTATTCCCATAAGCAGAATTCTTATCAATTCAGATTTTTGGGGGGAAAATTAGTTAGTATACTACATACTACATACTATTAGTTACATACTACATACTATTAGTTAGTATGTGCCTGTTATTATCAATTTAGATGACGTAATTGTGTACCATGATATCTTGATATATGATTTCATCACGATATGGTTCCATTGAAAGACGATAAATTATCATATTGAATTATCGCCCAGCCCTATAACCAAGTTGAGTTTCAATTTATTCTATTATGTTACTGTATTTTTGTATTGAAATATCTTAGTAAAATGTCCTACCAACATATTATATATTACAAATTACACATATATCAGGTGACTCTTGAGTCTTGTGTCTCTATTTTTACAGCGAACTTTTCAGGAAATCTGTAAAGGAATACATCTTCAGAAGTGCCAGGAGCAGCAGACAACCAAACCAGACATCAAGAAAAGCAATGGCAGTAAGTCCAGCTGACAACTACCTGCATATTTGTGTGTAAATAGTTGAGATAGTGTGTCTGAGACAGTAATAAAGACCCCATCCTGGAGTAGCCCCTAACTCCTGGCATTTCTCCAGTAGAGTCCGTACAGAGGAGCTCAGCGGTGGTGCGGCCCAAAGACTCAGCCGCTCCCCTCCACTGCAAGAAGACCGGGGACGCCATGGAGGAGAGTCGGTCCTCTTCCCAGGAGGAGACGGCCTTAAATGATCAGACCGTCTACTCCTACCAGCAGATGAGCTGTCTGGACAGTGTTGTCAGGTACGGAGATTAACACGATTTTGAGGAATGGTAGCCTTGATCCTGTGTAGGATGCATTTTGTACCCAGCCTTGTACATTTACCACGATAACCTTTCTGAAAAACTGACACTAAACTAAAACTAACCAAAACTAAACTAAAATGAAATCAATAAGTCAATACTAAAATAAAATAAAAACTAATTGAAAATTCGAAATGATTATAACCTTGGTGTTGCTGTGATTCCCGTAGGTACTTGGAGAGCTGTAATGTTCCCATCCCAATGAAGAGGAAGTGCCAGTCTTCCTCTAACACCACGTCCTCTAACTCCGATGAGGACCAACCGAAGGGACCTAACAGCATGCAGGTGTCTGAAGGTATGTGTCACCACTCCAGTTCCTACCAAGGAAAGACAGCAAACACTGTCACCTTATCAAACAAAGCTACGGCCTTTCCTTTAAACTTCTCTCTCAGCCTCTACAATGCCAGTCGGTATCACTTGTTCTCTGTTCTCTTTGGCAGAACCAGCCTTGTTGAGGAATCAGTCTGCTCTCTCCGCTTTGGATGTTCGAGACAAAAAGTCCAGTGACGCGGCCACAGCGGTAGTGGGCACCTCGCTGCCCCTACCTGTACCTAACAAACCAGAAAGCGTGGTGTCCATAACCAGCCAGTGTAGCTACAGTAGCACCATAGTGCATGTTGGGGACAAGAAACCTCAACCACAGTCAGGTACAGTGCTGCGAGAAAGTGTTTGCTTCCAACCTGATTTCCTCTATTGTTGCATATTTATCATACAAAGATATCAGATCTTCAGACAAAATGTACTATTAGACAGTTAACATACTGTTACATAGTTTATCATTTAATTCACATAAGAAACAAAGTTATCCAACGGCGGAACATAATTAGCAGCAATAACTGCATTACATATTTTCAAACTCTCCTTTGCGTAAATTTTCAGCTCAGACACAGTTGTATATTTTCAATCATCAGCTACTTTTTGAAGATCTGAAGCTACTCAGTGTGAAAAATATGCAAACACAGAAGAAATCAGGAAAGGGGCAAATGGTTTTTCACAGCACTGTAAATCCAACTTTACTCCTGTACGTGTCCGCGCTTCTTTCTCTATGTGTGTGTGTGTATGTTTGTGTTGTCAGTGGATGCTTGAGCAGCTTGTGTCTCAAACACAGAAAAAAGCAACTGTGTCAAATGTTTAGTTCTTCTCAATGTGCACAAAACGTTTGCAGGGTTATTGGGTCGCGTCTAAAATAACTGCAATGGTGGTGATAAGATTTTTACTTCAGTTTAATCTAAAAACTTAAAGAATGCGCGATATATCAGTTGCAATCCAAAAGTTTTATCAACTGACCGGATTAACATTAAAGAGGACCTATTATGCTCATTTCAGGTTCATACTTTATTTTTCTCATACTGGCTGTGCTGCAGCACCTCTTTTCACCCTCTGAAACGCTCTGTTTGAGCTCCCAGTCTGCTCTGATTGGTCAGCTGGTCCACTCTGTTGGGATTGGTCAACTGAACCGAACTCTTCGGACTCCGCTCCAGCGCCGCTCTAACTAGCTTTGTTCGAGGGCCAAACTAGCCGCTAGGCAGGTATTATGCGAATGTGTTAGCTGGTGACATCACCTTTTACATGCACAAAAAAACTATATAACACGCTAAAGGAAAGGCAAAAAGCATGATAGGTCCTCTTTAATGCAAAATACAGTATTAACTGGAATAGTGATGAAGATGGACACAATTGGCAAAACCGATAATAGAAGAAGAAGCCGCTGGTTCAATGGCTACTCTGATATAAAGCGTATATAAACAGTAATTCACCACCTTGGAATATACTGTATAATGTTTTGCTGTTTCACAACTTTGAACCTCACTGCATTATTTAACATTTTCGAAAATGATAAAAACCAATAACGATTTTTCCCATTTTTAAGGCGTTTTATTCAATGTTGTCCGTTAATGTGCCAATTCAAGCCTGCTTTTGTCGTTGTCACTGCCAGTGCTAAACAGCTGTGTTGCATAAAACTCCACCTGTCATTGCTTTAGAGCGTGTTAAAGTCCTTTCCCACTGTCACCCTCTGACATACAGATATCAAAGAGGATGTCCAAGGAACAGGACAGACGGTAGAATCCAGCCAGAGCCTCTGGCCTCGGGCTCCTCTTTCTGTTGTTTCACCTCACAGTCAGGAGAGGGAGTCCTATAAAAAACTGGGGTTGACCAAGCAGGTTTTGGCCACCCATACGCAGAAGGAGGAGAAGACCTTTCTGTATCACTTCAGGGAACATCGAGGACTCGCGGAGCTCAAAGAAAACTGCTCTCAGTACCTGGAGCGCCCGAGAGAGCAGATCGCCAACGATGGTACCTATGACCACCACACTGACATACCAAAAGCATTTAAAGGATAATGACAGTTTATTACAACTTGGGTGTTTTTTTGTAGTTTCTATCTATAATAATTATATTTTCTCCCCAAGTTAATATCTGGAATCTGCAATTCCTTTGTTGATTACAGTGTTATTTTAAACGCTAGCATTGATGGCCAAAAAAAGACCCAAGTTTTAATCAAGTGGTATTTTCCTTTTACTCTCTTGTTAACTCTACTTGTCTCTTACTGGCAAATTGTGAAGTTAGTCAAATTCACAAACTTCTCAACACGTTTTTTTATCCTCTGTAACCTCTAGCTGTACCTGCTGTTCGACTCTCCAAGCGGGGTGGACCGTGTGCAGAGCCCGCGGCGCGGCGAGGCACACGGAATAAGAAGACCAAGTCAAAGCGAGCGAAGAAGATGGAGTCGTCAGACAGCACAGTGTCCCATCACAGACTACATCTGCGGCCTCCTCTCCTAACCCACGGCCTTAACCCGACCTCTTGGTCACGCTCTGACACCTCACAGTCAGCATTTCCCATGGCCTACCCCTCCGTGATGCCAGGCTTTGGAGACAATCAGGGCACTCAGGCCCCTGCCTGTCCCCCACCTATCTATGCTGCTCCCTACACCACCCCCATGGTCACCACCATGGTCACCCCAATGGTCACCCCCATGATCACCCCCATGGTCACCCCCATTGTGGCTCTAATGCTGCCCATGCCCTACCCTCCAATGGCCCCCGGACTGCCACCTCCACAGCAAATGTACCACGCAGCCACTGGTGGCTTCCCCACCCAACTACAGCCTTTTGGTCAGGCTGCCTTTCCAGGCCAGGGCTCCTTCACAGCTCCACCTTCCTTCAGTATCCAGAACCAGTTCAACACACAGAACCACTTAGCTGTTCAAGCGGGCTACCAGACCCCGTCGTTCTACTTCCCTCCATCCTCGGAAACCTCAAAGGCGCCCGTGGTGGAGGGTCAGTCTCGCTCCTCTACGCCGCAGTCTGGAGGGGGTGGAGGCCCGGGGTCCCCACCCCTGTTCCAGTCTCGCTGCAGCTCACCCCTCAACCTGCTGGAGCTGGAGCTGTCTGTGGACCGGCAGGACAGCACCGTGCTCTCCTCTGGAGGACAAGGGAATAACACCGTTGAAAGGGAGAAAGGAGCAAGTGGCAGCCAGGCCAAGGAGAGGGAGCTGAATCAGGTAAACAAACCTCTTTTTGTTTGCTTTCCTCTTCCTTTCCTTTCCCTCCCCAAGTCTCCCAATGCCTTTGACCTGTAACATTCTTAAACTGTCAGGATAAAATGTTAATGCTTCGCTGAACTTTATCATTGTGGGTAAATTGCCAATGTCACAGTGATTCCTCCACATCATTCACAGTATTAACGTGCAGCACTTTTTTGCTATTGTATTGCTATGCCATGTGTAAAGTCAAGTCAGTCTAGACTGAAAGTTTAGATGAAATGTGGCCCAGGGTGTTAACACATGATGTTATTATCCCTTACACCCTTTAGCCGTCTCTCAGTCTCCTTGGTGCACCTGGACCGTTGTATTGCGAGGGCTCGCCCAGTGTCTGTGAGCGTTTGTCTTGGAATAAAGTGTGCTCTAGGCTGAGGGCTTGCAGCAAAGAGGTAAGCAAATCATCAGAAAACCTCCACACTTCTCCAATCCCATTCCTCCCTGATTCCATATGTCAACTATGACTGTAACAGTTTCTCTTTTTTTCATTTTATGATTAGCTTTTTTAACATTGCAATGTTATTGTCTATCCAGCAAAACTTATTGCCAAGAGTGACATTGATTTAAAGCATGAGACTTTAAAAAGACATAATATGACCTCATGAAAACAAGTGATGTATTGAGTTACCTAAAATGTCTACCGAGTTACACTGAAAACGTATTATAGTACACAGTACTGTATGTATGACTGCACATACATACACTCTTTGATTTTGCATGCCAGAACCAAACCAAGGCTTGAACCATACATTAACATTAGCAACCAACCAGTGTTATCATCAAAAGAACAACTTATTGTTTTATCTGTATTGTATTATACTGAAATGTGACCAGGACCACAAAAAAATCATCTTTTGTTAAACATGAATGCAATCATGTTTTCACAAACTCTTAAATTGGTTGTACATGCTCTTATTTAATGATTTGCCAAACTTTAAATCAAATGCAGACTGATCAGAATCACTGTCGTGTTTCTATCTATGCTCAGCCTTATTGTGTAGCTATTGTAATCACATGGTATTGTGTACCGGGTGATTGGTGAGATGGACAATTGTCCATGCTCACTGCAGTAATATACTCCCAGTTTAGTCTAAAAATGCAGAGGCGGGATGCAACACATCCAATGATGCTGCACCTGCCTGTATCACAAAGATGCAGGAGATGGAGGAAGTACTACAGCCTGCTGGCCAAAGCTTTGAAGTCCAGCTCCTCTTTAATAGTAACGCTTTAATGTTTTTGTTTTTGCAGGCGAGTTCACGTGGCGACGGGAACACCAGCGACGCCAACTCTTTGTCCAGCGACATGCTGGACATTATTCTCCACGAGGACTCCTGCTCAGGCACCGGCTCAGCCACCTCGGGGTCCATTGGCTCAGGGTCCAACGGCTGTGTAACTTCAGCCAGCGGTACTTCCAACAGCGGGACATCCAACAGTGGGACGTCTAAAAGCAGGATGTCAGCCAGCGGGACTTCCGGCAGTGGAACAGGTTGGGACTTAAGTTTCAATCTTATAGATATGATGAGAGAGTATAGATACAACCCCACTTCAAAAAGTCAGAACTAACCCTTTCAGTTATTTCCAAACTTAGCACAGCTAACTTTGACTCAGATAGTACTAGCATTCACATTATAAATAACCTTATCGATTAGCTTACTTTGGTAACCTGAAGTAGGTTACCAAAGTAAGCTAACTGCTTTTTGCAACGACAGACTGAGCGTTTCCATTTGAAAAAAAAACAGACCAGAACACAGATGGACCCGCCCCTTAATATACAGCCAATATCACAAGATATACAGATGGAGGCACTTGTGTACAAACATGTGTTATCAGATCATCCCTAGAGATACAGTATTTTCAGAAGTATGTACATAAGCTGGAGTTCAACCACTGGCACATGATTTTTGCCCTTTAATGATACTGTCTTTTTGTAGTAAAAATTTTTGTTTCAAAAGTATTAATACTGTGCTCTTTGGATGTTTTCAGGAAGCAACAACAGTAGCAATTACTTTGGTAGCGTGGACTCGTCCCAGAACAGCCAGAAGGTCAAAGGTCACTTGAGCGGCAGCGAGGCAAGGCCCGTGGAGATGGACCAGAGCGAACACTTCATCAAGTAAGTACTGCATGACCCGCTGTGGCTGCTCACTGCGAACGCAGATGACAGGGTCATGATGACCTATCAGCTGCCCTCGCGGTGGGTGGGAGGACAGGAGCGTAGCCAGTGAGGAGTTGGATAATGGCCCTTTAGCAGCTACTGTTTGATTTAGTTTATCAACCCTCTGTTTGTTATGGAAGGATAAGGGTAAAACTTGCATCCAGATGGAGGAACCCTCCTCTTTTCCTCATTAATAGACAAGTTTCCTGTTTATAGACACAGGAAGATGTGTGTGCAGCTAGGAGACAGAAAACATCAGAAAGGTGTCATGATAGCTTATCTGTGGACATTGTCTGCATTTAGAAATACCACAACTTGTTGGAGGACCATAAAACTGTGAAAAAAAAACTTGATCCGGTTCTTGGCAAAGTCCTTCTCAGAGTTATTAGAATCTAGTCATGCTCTGACCATGTATGATTTAATTGTCACAGAACAAAAGAGCTTAGACTCCTCTTGGGTATTTGTTCTTTAGGCCCAGACACACCAAACCGACATTAGGGAACTAATTGGGAACAATCGGTTGCATCACCTCGCGTCGCCTGTGTCTTGGCCAAAAAGTTGCACTCGAACACACCACAAAGACTACAGCCAACGTCGGACTACCACGTATGTTCTGTGCCTGCGTGAGAGGAAATAACTCTCCCTACCAGAATTCTAGGCATACAGATGCTCGCTTGGTGTGTCAGGGCCTATAGAGGCCTCAGGGGGGACATTGGGATTGGGCCATTGAAACAAGAATCAGCAACTGGAAGCATGATTGTTGCAGGGACAGTTTTTGACCACTAGATGGCCCCCTTACATTTACACAGTCAGTAGGTAAGAGGAGCCTGACACTGGATTAGACTGTGAACTTGATTGTAGATGGTTATCAAAGGTTTCAGTGACTTTAATAGCTCAAGATAATTACAGAAAATCAAAGCATTGTTGCTTTCACAGTTAGTGATTCTCCAACATTAAGAATACATCGTCCAACCCGCTCATTTGCAAACCCCACCCTCATAAAGTTTTTGTCAGATCCGACTGTTGGGTGGAGTATTGAATGTGGCGTGTTTGTGTGTTTGCTGTGTCCGCAGTGACATCCAGAGAGTGCTCAGAGAGGACCGAGAGAAGCTGAGGCTGCTGCAGAAGAACCAGCCGTGCTTTTCAGAGGAGCAGAAGAAGGAGCTGATGCAGGTCCACCCCTGGATTAAGAGGGGAGGTCTGCCCAAGGCGATAGACATCAAGGTAGGAGGACCTTTTTTAATAAATTTCATTTGAGTTTGGCTTCAAAATAGAATATGTGGAAAATCAGGGTTTTAGTCGAGATGGTTTTACACTCTTGGCTTATTTACTATTGTTAGTTAGACACATCACATTAGATTGTATCAAACTGGTGAAAGTAATTTGCAGATGGTCTTTTAAGAAAACATAATTTTTCCAAATATATGACTGTAGTTCATATGTAGGTCAGAGTTCATCTGTTATGTGTTTGGATTATATTTGTTTAGTTTTTTTTGTTTTGGCTATAGTCAAATATAGTCAAATTGGAACCTCACCTCTCAACTTCTCCTTTTGTCCGTGCTGCCCAGGCGTGCTCCTGCTGTGACGGCGCCTCAGAGGAAGCAGCGGCGGCAGCAGCGGCGGCAGCAGCAGCGGCGGAGGATCAGCCAGACTTGGACATCAGTGAAACAGAGACACGCTGCCTGCGGAGGCCCAGGGAGGAGCCCTCAAATGCTCTCTCAGACACAATCAGATAGACAATAAACTCCTCCAGACTTTCATAGCGACATTCGTCAGCACCACTGTGAAGAGGGACCTACTTTACATGACGCATCATAACGGACCTTTGCTCTTCATACAACATTGTTCATCACCGTCTCTGTCTTACTCTTTAGATGTCCGACAAAAACTGGCACAAACAGTCGAGACTTTTATAGAAAGTGAACATACGAGTGCTGGACTCTGTGACTATGTGACGATCTGCTTCTGTGTAGCACTTAACAAAGCAGCATATGCACTGATCAGGAGATGCCAAGCCCAATGACAAGTGAAACACAATATGTGCTCATAGTAGAGGTCAAACACACACCAACCATCTGGAAGCTGCTCCATTCACATGGCAGGAAGTGGCTCTGCGGTGTTCTAACTGCTGCGGTAAATGAATGAATTCAGCATTTTGTGACGTGAGTTTCTCAGTTACAACAACACTGTGCAACTGTACGTCAGCATGTGGTGAGAACAGGTGGAGTTGAGTTTCAGTCATCATAGCCATCAAACACCAAATGAACGCACAAGTGCACTTTGTGGGCTGCACTGGAAGAAGGAGAAAAACACGAGTGAGACTCCTGTACGTCTGCTGTATTTTCCCAAATTACTTGCTGGTTGTTGCATTTAGTGACTGATAGGAAATTAAAGCGCAAAATACAAAGTTGCGCCCGTATACAGCAGTGAGCAGGCATGGATGTGTGACGCATTTCACCAGCTCCATCCACACTGGAAAACATGCACCAGATTCTTCACTTAAGTAAAAGTAGTGAAAAACAATACGATGCAGTGCAAAAAAAGTACAATATTTCCCTTTAAAATGAAGCAAAGTAGAAGAATAAAGTAGTATAAAATACTATTTGTTACTGATCTGCAGGCATGATGGAGGTGGTGAAAACATTTGCACTGAGAAAAGGAAAATCAGGGTGAAACACATACTGTAAAGCTACTCACCAACCCATCACGTTATATTGTTTCTGAGAAATGTATCATTAGAAATTTGCATTTTTCCCAGCCGCCTGCGTCACATGTTACCTAATGAAACTTTAAGTTTTCATTCTTTATGCATATTTCCACTCAGCATTTATTTCAGTATCAGCTGTGAAACTTGCCTCTCATGTAAAGACTCGTGTGAATGTCTGTAACAGTCTTTGACTCTGAACATATATATATATATATATATATTTTTACATGCACTAATTGTTTCTGTAAGTTATTTATGGAAAATCCATCTTTAAAACAAACAAGGAGGACCAAGATTATTAATACTGACTGTAAATACTATTTTTTTAAATGTGAACATTAGGACAAATCCCACCATGGACTGTAAAATACTAGAGTTGTTTATGGTGGGTGATAAACATAAAGTGAGGAGAATATTGATGTTTTCCCCATGCAGTTTTAAAAGTGTGCCACATGACACTTGAAATGGTCTGATGTTGCCCCTCATAAATATGGAAAAGAGCCTCCTGAGCATCCTGTGGAAGTGTCTGAAGCTCATTACCGTTTTGTGTGGTCACCTCAGAAGTGGAAGTTTAGGGTTATTGCACGGATATAAAGCAGCTCAGACAGATGTCAAGTGACTGTGTGGAGGGCTTTCCTTCACTTTGAAGCTCTCACTGGCAACTTTTCCTTAATTTGTCATTCTGTCATTTGAAC
This sequence comes from Hozukius guyotensis, assembly GCA_916700995.1. NCBI lineage: Eukaryota > Metazoa > Chordata > Actinopteri > Perciformes > Sebastidae > Hozukius > Hozukius guyotensis. Next base: position 12,405 of record CAKALU010034879.1, read on the forward strand.
AGACAACTGACAACAACAAATGCACTTTTTTTATTTTTGATGGTGAATGTTCTTGTTATGTTTGTTAAATTTTTTCTAAATAAAATGTTGCCTAATTGAGGCCACAGTGACGTTATGTGTGTTGTTTGCATGAAACTGTCTTGCATTGACGTTTTTCAGCGCTTGTTTGCGCATATTAGTTTAAATTGGACAAATACATGACTCACTCAGGTTTGCAGCTGTTAATGGGGCCGATGGCCGATTAATGAGGATAAACGATTTAGAAAGTGGTCGCCTGTTTGCAGAAGATCGATGCTTGACAAATGGTGAGGAGGGAGCAATAGATTTAGACATGAACTGAATGACAATGTACCTTCAACAGCTCCTGCAAATACGTTTTTAAATGATAAAATGATAATATATATATATATTATTTATTTTTCTTTACTTTATATATTTATTATATATAAAGTAAAAAATAAAAAAATATGTTATTTTAATTATTTATTTATGTATTGTTACTATTATTATTATTATTATTATTATTATTATTATCATTATTATTATTATTATTATTATTTATTTTGCACAATTTAGGATTACACAAACATGACAAAAAATAAATAATATAGAGTGCAGGGTGAGGCAGAAAAAACACTGGGCTTATTTGAAACCTCCACCTAGAGACAAGATTAATACAAAGAAAAAACATTACTACATAATAGTGATGACAAACAATTATAAAGATACATATATATCAAAAAAGGCAAGAAATGTGTGTGATCTACTTTATACTTCTACATCGCCACATTTCAGAGGTAAATGTTGCACTTTAAAAAACATGCAATTTGTTCTCCATCCTGATTCCTGAAGTCGTGACATTCACCTTCCCAATGCAAATGTGTGTCTGAGCCGACCACTGGAACAATAGCTGGGATGTAATGTGGTGTCTTGGGTCTGCAGACAGTCAGATCCTCCGGTCCACGGCTCAGCAGGCCGGATCAAAGCGACCCCCATCCTCCTCCACAGTTCACACCTGGACTACATGAACAAACCGGCCTCCTGCAGCGCTCATTTGCACCTCTGGAGATCCGCTAATCCGGTTTGGTCTCCAGCGCGCAGACTGACGGACTGAATCAAATTCGGCATCCAGTCATGTCGAGTGAAATCTCTGCAGAGCGTTCAGATGTTGTTTTAGAAGTAAAAGTAGTACTACCAATGTACTTACATACAATCTACTTATTATGCAGAATGTCCCCTTTCAAAAAATTCATATTATCATATGTTATTGGATTATTATTATTATTATTATTATTATTATCGTCGAGGCATTAACTTGTAAGCAGCATTTTGTGCTACAAAAGTCCCAATCTTCTATTAACTATAGCTATCAAAAAATGTAGTGGAGTAAAAAGTGCAACATTTCCCTCCGAAATGTGGTGATGTAGAAGTATAAAGCAGATCACACACATTTCTTGACTTTTTTGATATATATATATATATATATATCTTTATAATTGTTTGTCATCACTATTATGGAGTCATATTATTTCTTTATATTAATCTTGTCTCTAGGTGGAGGTTTCAAATAAGCCAAGTGTTTTTTCTGCCTCTCCCTGCATTGTATATTATTTATTTTTTGTCATGTTTGTGTAATTTTAAATTGTGCAAAATAAATAATAATAATAATAATAATAATAATAATAACAAAAACAATAATTAATTAATTAATTAATTTAAACAACATATTTTTTTATTTTTACTTTATATTAAATAAATATATAAAGTAAAGTAAAATAAATAAATAAAGTAAATAAATAAGTAAAGTAAAGTAAAGTAAAGTAAAGTAAAGTAAAGTAAAGTAAATAAATAAATAAAGTAAAGAAAAAAAATAAAGTAAAGTAAATAAATAAAGTAAAGTAACATAAAATGGAAATGCTCAAGTAGGCCTACAAGTAGTGCGGTTGAAATATACAGCATAAAATAGACCCCCAAAGTGCAAGTAGGTTACCTCAGACAGAATTACTTGAAATTACTTTCCCAACACTGGCGATATTACCATTTTTAGGGATATACAGATTCTGGATCTGATATCGGTGACAATAGGGCCGACATATTAAATTCATTTTTATGTTTATATACTATATACATTATACACTGGAATTTTAATTCCTGTTTAAGCTTTGACCAATTGTTGCTGCATTAAAAAGGTTTACACATGAATTGTAATTCCTGTTAATTTTGAAGATTTTTTGCCAAATTGCTGGTAAACGATTTATTATTTTAATAATGAAGTCCAATTAATTAAATTTATATCTATATATTTATTGGTCACATTTCGTTTTACAAAGTTAAGAGAGTAATGTTTAAGTCAAGCCTGATGTTGGTTACACATAAAAGAATGATCCCAGTCATTTCCACACTGAGGCATACAGCTTATCAATTAACCAGTGGTATCGGATCAGTACTAGTAGTAGTGGTAGGTATTGCTATCGGTGCATCCCTAACTATTCTATAATCCCATGCTCGCTGTATTAATCATTTTCTTGTCAGTTCACCAAAGATCCTTCTCAGTATGGGTAAGAAAGTGTAAGAAATGACACTTGGACATCACAGGAACAGCATGAGGAGCCATCTGACTAGAAATGGGTTAAGAATGAGTTCAGGATTGCTGTCTTTTCTTATTCATTTGTAGTTGTAGCAGCTGACGGTGCGGAGGCAGAACGGTGTCTGTGACTCTCAGAGGTCATGTCTGCTGAGGGTGCAGACACACAAGCTTTTAAAGTGTATGTGAATTAGTTTGGGTCTCCTATAGTATAGGATGGTAATGTACAGATGTCACTGGTAGATTGTTAGTAAATTTAAAATAATATATGCACTGAACTATTTGGCAAAAGACCTGATTGTAATTGCCCTGCATGAAAGCCCCATATACAGTGTAAAACAGTACAATATAATGGGAAACTGATAACCTGATGGTGGGGGCTTTGTTAGTTAAGAGCCTATTTCCATGACTAAGCAACTTATTTGTTCCCATGTTATTTTAAAACTGTAACATCAAAAAAAAGCTGAAGTCAAGTGGAGTTATAAAACCCATTTGTCAACTCCTCAACTAGGCCTATATAAGGAGCGAGTGGATTACTCATTTCACACCTCACAAATGCCTACGATGTGCTAAGGGATCTTGGAGAGAGAGAGAGAGAGAGCGTGCACACACAAATGGTCCACAATTGCAGAGTAATAACTAATATCTTGAAAACAGCCGTGGGTGGGTGGATAGTGGGATCCTTGTGTGTGTGAAATGTGGCATTTTACATTTGAAGAAGCTGCACAAATATAATTTAAAAGTCAAAAAAAGATATTTATTGAAAAGTTTAAAACTCAAGATGAGGTAGCCTACTTTAAAGTCACTTATAAATACAAAGTTAAAAGACATCCTAAATACAAAATAATTTACACACACGACTAACAATGCATTTCTAGTGGGGACAGCTATAGCTTCTATACATCCCATTCATATTCAACAAGTAAATATTTACATATGCATTTACCCCTTCACTGAAGGCTTCACAAGGCCAATACACTTCCAAATGAAGACCCTACAAGTCTCTGACCTCTGCAAAACAGATTTAATTACATACTTTATTTATTAAATACATTTTTAGTTTAATTGTAGTTCCAAAAAGAGCTTCTCAGGTGCCTTTCAACAAGTTTCAAAGTTGTCATGTACTGGTGCCTACACCACAGAACATCCTAAATCATCTAGTGTAGTTTAAAACATGCTATTCCTTTGACCTTTGACCTTTTTAATGATCTACCATGGTCTCCACATTGACGTAGAGTAAGTTAACGAAGGCGAGCTCAACACATCCTGGCTGTCAGCCTCCTCTGAAGAGGAAACCTGACTTTGCTCGGAGTCCGTCTCATCCAGGTCAGAGCAGAGGTCATCGGTGGAGGAGGTGGTGGAGGAGGGGGCTGGGGACGCCATGCTCTCAGACCGGGACCAAGTGCTGTTACTGCCGGGGCTCTCCGCCACCGTGTCCGGCAGCAGCACCCGGAGGCGGTCCTCGTCGTTCAGGGGCATGCTCTCCAGGAGGTGGTTCAACAGCTCCGCGGCTACTGTCGGGTCAATCCCCGGGCAGCTGGACACAAACGTGTGCACGTCGTGCATACACTGGATGTAGCCTGCCGCGAACCGTTCACAGGCCTCCCGGTTAACGGCGTCCACTTCTACGGAGAGAAAAAAACAACCGTTAGCTCAGGAAGTTAGCTAGCTACCAACGGTCATAAGTTAACTAGCTACCAACGGTCAGAAGTTAGCTAGCTACCAACGGTCAGAAGTTAACTAGCTACCAACGGTCAGATGTTAGCTAGCTACCAACGGTCAGAAGTTAGCTAGCTACCAACGGTCGGAAGTTAGCTAGCTACCAACGGTCAGATGTTAGCTAGCTACCAACGGTCAGAAGTTAGCTAGCTACCAACGGTCAGAAGTTAACTAGCTACCAACGGTCAGATGTTAGCTAGCTACCAACGGTCAGAAGTTAGCTAGCTACCAACGGTCGGAAGTT
>CAKALU010034881.1:0-61698 GCA_916700995.1 Hozukius guyotensis
CGGTTATAATAAGTCCTTTACCGTCAGCATACAGCTCAAACGACGTTAGCCACCTCTTCCATCTCGAACCTAGCGTAGCCGGCTCCGTGTAGCATGCAAAGTTCTGAATTCCGGATTTCTCCATACTAACTAACTACCTAAACTTGTACGTTTAACTAGCTAAATAGCGTTCATCCTCGTCGCCAATGTTATATCTCTGCCTTACTCCTGAATTAAGCAGGGATATCCGAATTGAATCCAATAACAGGGACCACACTTCTGCTGCTTAGCGCGTTCTCTTTATTTACCTTTCTTCTCCTCCTCTACCCATAATGCATTTCAACATTCTAACAGTGGCCTGTTAACCCTAGACATGACAGGGGCTAAAACAGAATAGGCCCGATCACCTTTTGTTTTGCAGTTTGAGCGGGGGATGGAAAAAAGGCCGAGATTAGAGGATCGAAGTATTCGACAGGTCGAATATGGAACTAAGAGATCAGAAATGTAACTGGGGGCGAGGTCATGCAGTGCCTTACATGTAATTAGCAAGATCTTAAAGATGATTCTGAATTTTACAGGAAGCCAATGAAGGGATGCCAGAACAAGGGTGATGTGAGACCGACAGCTAGGTCTGGTTAATAACCTGGCCGCTGCATTTTGAACCACCTTAAGGCGATTTAAAGCAGATTGACTGAGGCAGGTGTAGAGGGAATTACAATAGTCTAGACGGGAGAATATGAAAGAGTGAATTAATAGTTCAAGATCCGTGGAGGACAAGATGCATCTGATTTTTGCATCTTAGCTGTAGAAGCAGATCTGGACAAGTACAGTGACATGATGGTCAAAAGTCATATTCCGGTCAAAGATGATACCAAGATTCTTAGCTGTAGGACTGATATTGGATTGAAAATTAGATTGTGAATTAGAGTGGTGCACATTACCGACCAAACTTTCATATAAATTAATATAAATGGTTTGACACACACAGTCCATTTGAAGCTTTTTGTAGGCTATAACTGTAATAGATTCAAGATTCAAGATTCAAGATGTTTATTGTCACGCCGGTTGTACAGGTACAAACGTGTGAAATACTTTTTGCTGGGAAGCTCCATTAAAATAATAAGTTATATTACATTTACATTACAATTACATTTGTATTACAATTATAAAGAAGAAATACTTTGTACAAGGGCATATTAACAATATATACAGGCATATTAAGAACATAATATATTACATAACTGTAATATCTCACAGTATAGTGTGCAGAGAGCATCTCAGTAGTAAAGTAGGCGCTCAGCGTGGCTCCGCCCACCGCCGTCCAAACCGGAAGTTTAGCTGTTGTTGTCACACTGGAAACAAAATGGCCGCTGCTCCGACTTTTTTTCAATGAACACACCGATATTTCAATTTCATTTCGTTTTCTCGCACTGGAGCTACACTCGACCGCTATGCAACCTAGAAGGCAAGTCCATCCTACTCGCTGAGCTTGACGTCGCTTTATCTGTTCGCGTCCCGGACGACGTAACAATCATTTAGCGGAGCTAGTAAACTTACAGCCTGCTAGCCCACCAGGAACGAGCTAGCATGCTAACGTTAGCCATGCTAGCCTCAACGGTCGGTCAGGCATCAACGAGCTTGTTGCTAGTCAGCCACTCTGTTGCCTGGTGATCACAGTAGTCGCCAGAGATCACTAACCAGAGCTATAACACAGTTTTATCGACTCTTTGAGACATATTGTGCTTATATTTACTTTGCTGGAGCATTTTAAAGTAGACGTAAAAATGATGAAACAACTAAGATGAAGCTCGTCACTCTTCTTCGCTGTGTTTGTGTGTGTGTGGCATCTGATTGAGGCTATTTGATACTGTACGCTCCTAATAACAACACCCAGTATATCTGTGTTCATGTATCTAGTATCTGCTGTTCAATGCGTCTCTCTGTGTTGCTGTGCAGGCTGTGAATGGTCACTTTAGGAAGGTGACAGTGTGGGGCAGAAAGGACAGCATCGTCTACCGTCACTCGCCTTGCAGCTGGACGGTGGACCACAATGGTGAGTTTCAGCTCTTCCAGGTCTTTTATATATATCCTCCTGAGACCCAGCCCATTGACATATCTCCTATGTAGTGGACATTTTGTCCACGTGCATCTCCTTTTACTCTTTTGACCTACTCTATCAACCCCTGGTGTATTGTAAAGAGGACATCATGGGCTTTCCAGTGATATGTCACCTTTGTCGTGTTGTGTTTTTTTTTAAATCAAGTTGAATGTATTCTTGGTTTAATATCACTCTATAGCCATTTTTTTTTTTTTGTATCTTCTAAATTCGGCTGTCTTTTCACACTGAAATGGTCCTGTGGTCCACTACAGTGGACATACTGCAAAATTAGAAATAAAAATTAAAAAGTCTAAATTGTAAGATTTCCTTTTAACCCTAAATAGGAAGGAAATCACACAGAAAAAGAAATTGGAAGACACTTTTTTTACTCGGTTTCCAGGAGGATATATATCCAATGGACATCCACAGTGATGTTTCATAGGTTACCAGATAAAGCATCCAACCAGAAACCTCCAACAGGACGTGCACAGCTTTGTTCTACCCTCTATACTTTCCATTGTGACTGATCTGTTTCATTTTACTCTTATTTCCCCAAAGCAACAAGTTTTGGAATATGCATTGGATCGAGCTGAGGTAAAAAAAACATGTTATTTCAGTCTTGTGTGTTTTGTAGAAAGAGAAATGAATAGCATACATGCACCATCTGTCCCATCATCCATTAACACAATGTATTATCTGTTATTATTCAGTACATTGTTGAAAGTGCTCGACAACGACCAGCCAAAAGAAGAATTTCATCCGGCGGGAGGAAGAGTTTGTATCAGAAGCTCTATGAGCTGTACATCGAGGAATGTGAGAAGGAGCCAGAGTTAAAGGTTTGTGTTATGACTCTCAGTTATTACTAGATAATTATGGGCATGAATTGAAACCTTGTTCATTCTAATCTGTTGGGAATGAGTGGGGGGGAAATGTGATTTTCGGTGTTTATAATGATTTCTAAACACGCACAGGTTATCTGTCAATTGCCTGAAAAGTGTATCAACGTGAAAGAACAGTGTGTCTTTTTCTAACTAATGGGCTCAAAAAAGACTCACTTCTTATTAACTGCAATAGGCAACTAAATGGTTAAGTAATGCTGTCCAGTTGATTGGTAAAATCTGTGTTTGAAATTCTAAACACTGTACATCAACAGTAAAAATGTAAATTCCACATCCACATTATAAGTAAACATTTTTGCTAGACAGGAAGGCAATCCAGGCACTCCAAAATACTAAAACAAGTGGCAACGAGGAAGGAAATATATTAAAAGGCCTTTATTGTAGTAGCTAAATCATAAAAAAAAGTCAACATGTTTCAACCACTGTAGGTCTTCGTCGGGGCATTCAACAAACGGGCAAAGCGGATGTGGCCTCATCTATATGGTATTGACAACCAATCAGATGATCACCATAATACTACAAAATATTACAAAATATCATGAAGAAATAACACAGAAACAAGTAATTTATGTCCATCATCAATGAAAAATACTCCTAGTTTTTAACATAGGCTGTAAAACAAACATGGTAGCCCATACAGAGAGAGGAAAACATATATACATTTTATTTATTTACAGAAAACAGTAAAGTCTATATCGTCGTTAACACCAGGATACTTTAAGACATCCAATCAATGGATCCAAAAAGTCTCCCTCTGGTAACGTTTTTGTAACCTGTCACCCCCCTGATCAAGGGTTTAATATGTTCAATGCCCTCTATGCGTAACATGGAATCATTAGCACTGTGATACTCACTAAAGTGTCTAGCCATGGGTAGTCGCGATTTGTGACTCTGATGCCATCTCTCAGACGTCTATTTGCACATTAGCAAATACATTTCATTAATTAAACAAAACAATTTGCTGTCCTTGTCCATTACATTTCCTTTTAGAAAAGCATGTGAAACCACTACTTAGCAGTGATAATATGCTTTTGTCACATGTATTTGGCATGTTTTTTGTTGCTATTATTGAAGATTTGTTTCTGACGTGTGTTTTTTTTGTCTTTCTGAAGAATTTGAGGAGAAATGTGAATCTACTGGAGAAGCTGGTGTCTCAGGAGTCAGTATCATGTCTGGTGGTCAACTTGTACCCTGGGAATGAAGGCTATTCTTTAATGCTCAGGGGCAAAAATGGATCTGGTGAGAGATGACAAAATTAAGTCCATAGTTGTTTGTTTCTGATCTGTGTACCACAATCGTCTCATCTGTAACAATCATGTTTGTGTTGCTTTCTAGATTCTGAAACCATCCGTCTGCCATATGAAGAAGGGGAACTCCTGGAGTACCTAGATGCGGAGGAGTTGCCTCCTATTCTGGTGGATCTGTTGGAGAAATCGCAGGTGTGTAAATATGCAAGCGCATAAATCATTTTGGAGATTCTGAAATGTTTTCCACTGTATCAACAGTAGATTTAACTTCTAAATGATTCAAAGGTGAGGTCACAGTAATGCAGGTATCGTGACGCATACACAAAAGCTTCAGACAGGTTTTATATTTACGTCTTAAATGTATAGAGAGAGACCAGATCTATTCTGTTGCTTGACATTCGCTGTGTGTAATTTGTCTCAGGTGAACATCTTCCACTGTGGCTGTGTAATAGTAGAGGTGAGAGACTACAGGCAGTCTGGTAATACCAAGATGCCCACCTATCAGAGCAGACACGTCCTGCTGCGGCCAACCATGCAGGTAAATCAATAGAATACATGGAAATCCTCTCTGACACAGGCCGAAACAAACAGTAAATCAAATACTAATACTGTTTGATTATGACCTGAAATGAGTGAAAACTTACAGTTGACCTTTAACGTAGAAAAGCTGAGTTATATCTGTCTTTTTGCCCTGCAGACTCTGATCTGTGATGTCCATGCCATGACCAGTGACCACCACAAGTGGACACAGGTAAAGTGTAAAAGAATAAATCCTGCCTCATCTGACACCTAACTGTCTTGACATTTGCCTTAGCTAATACAAATGACCATAATAGTAGGCAATCCTCCCTTTCCTTTTTAGCATCAGCACATTGGACAGGTGTTTCCTGTAGCGTCTGTTTTTCTCTGCTTTAGGATGACAAACTACAGCTGGAGAGTCAGCTGATTTTGGCCACAGCCGAACCTCTGTGCCTGGACCCCTCCATTTCTGTCACCTGCACAGCCAACCGCCTGCTCTACAACAAACAGAAAATGAACACTCGCTCCATGAAACGGTACTGAACGCGCTCGCGCACTCTTCAGCTCACTTTGAATTCAGTCAGGGAAACGCTCATTTATGAATGTTTTTTCTTTTTGAAATGGAATGAAAATGAAAGCTCTGTGACTGTGAAAAAGAATGAATGAAGCTAAGGCCTTGATCATTTTAAGACACGCACTTCTTCTTCGGTTGCATCGTAGGTGTTTCAAGAGGCACTCTCGAGCTGCACTGAACAGGCAGCAGGAGCTTTCCCATCTGCCCATGCCTCCGCAGCTGCGACTCTACGATTACCTGCAGAGAAGGAAGGAGAGGAAACCTGCTCCTGTCATCGACCTGAAGATCTCAAAGATCGGAAACGTAAGTAGTCAACACGCCCACGATTTGACAAGCATGTGTGTGTAGTCTACATACGCAGATAGGCTGTTTCCTAGGGGTGGGGAAAAAAAACGATTCACCTACAGTATGTATAGCGATTTTTTTTTTTTTTAACGATTTTGAAATTGTTTTTTAATGCCAGAATCTATAAATTTGCTTCGAGTCTATACAGAGGTAAAAGGAAGTTACCGCTTTCATTGTTGTAGTCGGAGTAACGTGAAAATCAAACATTTTTACTGTATTCATTTAGATATTTTCCTAAGTAAAAGTCCCTTGAAATGTATGATTCAACTTTTTCCCATGGTCTAGAGTTAAGAAAGTTAACAAAACTCACAATAAATTGTAATATCGAATCGCAATACTTAAAAATCGCAATACATATCGAATTGGCACCCAAGTATCGTGATAGTATCGAATCGGGAGATAGGTGTATCGCCCAAGCCCTTACTATTTGGTAGATCTTCTCTCACATGATGAAAGTTGTTTGAAAGTCCACACATCTTTCTGTCTATCACAACGTGAATCACATCGAAATTAAATGTGAGGAGATGTTGCTTCCCACGGTTGTGTTCAGCCATGTTAAAACGTATTCTGATTTCCTCAAGGGAGTTGCTAAAATCATAGCGGAAAACAAGCTGATGTTTCAGTTCTGCCCCTTTTCTGTTTATTGTTTACTATTGTTGAGAATAATCCGTACTTCAGCATAGGTCACTGCATGCTGTCACACTTGTTTTTGCTCATACATACATCTTTTTGTTTTTCTCTGCGGCTGTCGTCCTCGCCTTCGCGCTTCGTCGCTTCTCGGCTGTCGTCACTTGCAGTGTGTTGACATGTGGAAGCAGAGCAACTGCCAACTAACTGTACCGAAGGAAATTGATGTAAGTAGCCCAATGGTCCTCTATAACACTGTCACTTACACACTTGTGCCAACACTACTTAAAACCCACTCAGCTCTAATAGTCTGCCAGTTATAATGTAGGGCATAACAAACCAGATGGATTTGTTGGTGTGTTGCTCTAGGTGGAAAAGTACGCCGTGGTGGAGAGATCTCTGCAGTTGGAGGACTCTCAGCCCACTACTGTGATCTGGCCTGCTGAGGTAAGTGTGACAGCAGCATTAACACTCTCTGAGGCTGCAGATCAATGCTGGCTGTTTGCTGTTAATAATAAGCAGGGGAGTAGCTGTGTGTAAGGCTTTATAGGGAAAAATGCCCCCGCTACATTGTGCAAAATTCCCACACATCCTCTTGTTTTTGTACTCAAAAAGGGCTTTTGTTTAGTGTAAACAATGAGAAAAGTGTGAACTCAGAAAAGATAGCTCCCAAGTGGGTGAAAAACCTTAAAAGGATTCCTTGTTGATGAACCATAAAATGACCACAAAACTGCAGTAAATGTGGAACATTTCTGAATTTCACACATGCTTCTGCTATTCTCGGAAAAAAAAGACCATACTGGACTGCAGATGGACCGTGTCAGGGACATTGCTTCTGCCCATAAATTGTGCTGGGCTCCTTTTCCCATATTTTTTTATACAACATATTTTCATCCCTTATATAAGTCAGTGACGTATATAGCGTTTTTCACAGACATACATCACAAAGTGCTTAACTAGATCATTATGCAAAGATGCCTGGTACATACAGGTTACCCAAACGCCTGTCCAAACAGGTGAGTCTTTAACTGGCCTTTAAAAGAATCCACTGAGTCAGCGGACCGTAAGGGTGAGAGCAGAGCATTCCAGAGTCTAGGTGCTACGGCTTCGAAAGCACGACCACCCCGGGTCTTAAGGCAAGTGCGTGGGACAGACTACAGGTATTTCATGTTTGACCTAAGAGAGCAAGCTGATGAGTAAGGGTGAAGTAGTTCAGCCACATATGCAGGAGTCTGGACGTGTATCGCTCTGTAGGTGAGAGTAGGTCAGGCAAGGTCACAAGGCAGGGCCAGTTCCTAAAGCGAACATTAAAGGGATAGTTTGGGTGTTTTGAAGTGGGGTTGTATGAGGTACTTTTCCATAGTCATTGTATTACTTACAGTAGACGACGGTCGGCACGTCCCCAGTTTGTAGAAATAGACAGGAACGCCGTCACAGGAGCAAAGCAATGTACTGCTGTGGACGGGGCAGCAGAAAAACGAAAGGCCCATCTAAAACAATCAATATCAATTTAAGTGTACGCTATATTTACAATATTTTCACCACTTTTTCTTGCCGTCAGAGAGCCCTTTCCAGCGGGGAACTGAAGTGAAAGTGAAACTTATCTATATTCTATTCAAAACCACCAGACTCAGTATAGATAAAAACAGTATAGATCATTTTCACTTTCAGTTCAGTTCCCCGTCAGAAAATATTCTAAATATAGCGTACACTTAAACTGATATTGATTTTTGTAGGTGAGCCTTTTATTTTAGGTGACTGAAATACGTTTAGTTGCCGGCCCCGTTCACAGCAGTACATTGCTTTGCTCCTGTACCGGTACTCCTGTCTGTTTCTCCAAACTGGGGGCGTGCCGACCATCATCTACTGTAGGTAAAACACTGACTATGGATAAGTACCTAATACAACCCGACTTCAAAACACCCAAACTATCCCTTTAATGTTTGTGACTACACATTAAACGATAGTTCACCTTACTCTTTGCGGTTACAATTTACCCCTGCCTCTGTTTTCTCTCCCTTTTCTCCTTTTTGTCATAAAACCTTCTCATTAATGTTAGAGAAAGTCAAAAATATTCATAGTCAACACAAGTCAACAATATTGATCGTTGATGTGCTCATACAAACCTCTTTCATTCAGTTGTCTGTGTCCACTTTCTTTACGCAGGAAGTTGTAGATGACTACACGTTTGAGTGTGAGGTCGGGGGCCAACCCCAGATGACCAAGGTGTCTATCTTCCAGTCGATGGGGGACCCTCTGGTGTATGGGAAGATCTACTGCGCTAAAGAACCAAAAGCAGAGGAGGACAGCACAGACCTGAAGCTCATACATTCCCCGTAAGGACGGTCTGCGAGACAAATTCAGTATACATGACTGGATTTGAAATGCCACTGTGATTTCACTCGTCTTCATCTCTTTTGTCTCATTCACAGCTTCCTCATAGGCTCCAAGATAGATGCAGACCGGTGAGTCACCATGTTTGCTTTTGTTGAGAAGATAATCCTGTCAAATGCACCGTTTTTAGGGATACGCTGTTTGAGAGCATTGTATACATTTTGTGATATGTCTGTTTCATAGGTTTCTTACCCAGTACAAAGGAGTGTATGAGAGAGACGTGAAGTGTCAGGTCAAAATGTCCCATAACTCAGGCAGCGTGGGACAGGGGCCTCCCTCCCCCAGCAAAGATGAGGTAAGTACTGCCTCGCTTGGATGTAGGAAAGGTTTGAGGTCGCTCCAGGTTTGAGGAATTTACTCTTTCTTTTGAATAGAGTTTGAAAGGAATTGACACCTCCACTGATTCTTACCTTATCTGATATTTTTTTCTTGTTGTTGAAGAAATAAAGTTTTGAATTTTCCTTCATAAATTAACTTTGATTTTTAGAGTACAAACAATTGGACTTTTTAAATATATTGAGCCTAATGAGCACTCAGACACACACTTAAGGATTGACTGTGCTGATGTTGAGAAAATGACTTCTGTGTTACGGTAGTGACGCACTGTGGCTAACAAACTGGTTTAAATGCCATCTGCAGGGTGATGGTATTTCTCCACTGGTCCAGACGTCTGTTTTGGGAAAAGGGGTGAAGCACCGACCCCCTCCCATCAAACTGCCTTCAGGATCAGGCAGCAGCTCCTCAGGTACATCTGCTGCTTCTGACATAGCGCAAACATGTGGTGGCCCTACGTAATTCCTGAGAGCAGGGTCGTAGAAAACAGATACAGAAAGAAGGGGAAAATGTTTAAATAGCCACAATTGTGTAAAAATCTCCCACCTGTTGCTGTCTGTGGTACCCTTTTCACCCTAGCAAATATTTCCCAAAAATAATTCACACCCTTTCTCGTGGGGTTAGTTGAGAGGAATTCTGGAATTTGTAGATAATCGCAAACCAAAGTAGACGAGACAGGCTGGTGGAAAAAGGATGCAACCAAACCTTAAATGGCAACAAAAAAACTTCTGGACTGCATCAAACATCATAGTTTGATTAACTCTAGCAGCACAGAAATGTCAGTGGTGGATTTTTCCTTTCATGGCTAGCATTAAGACAGCTGGGTGAAACTGAGGTCAGGTATTAGAGGGGAAGGATTGACCTTTCACACCCCTGGTCAAGGTAAGGGTCAAGCCCAAGGGCAAAGTTTTTCAGTTGGGCGTGGAGCACAAATGCCAACTTAACAAGTTCTTAAATATGAAGTCATACAGTCATAAGGTTATAAAGTGATAGCCAATGTGACAAGCTCAGTGTAAATTTGCCTCCTAACCAGGATGGATCCAGATCTATTCAATACTCCCTGTTTGTTATTATGAAAGGGGTGCAGTAAATACCTTTTTTTCCTCAGGTAATCCATATAGTTCACAAACCACCAGTGGTCTACTCAAGTGTCCTACGCCCCCTCCAGCCAAAAGCCAGTCTCTGAACAGGAAGCACTCCATGGAGCTGAGCCAGGTGGGCCTGCTGTCGCCTGCCTCCCTCTCCCCCATGGGCTCCACACAGAGTGAGTACAGCCCAGTCTGACTAACTGTTGGGCTGCTTGCTTTCATCAGTCACAGTTGTGCGAATGAGTTGTACTGGAATGTCTTACCTCAGCTCTTCTCGAGCCTCCCTAGTTTTCCAGATCTGGAATTGTTTTTTGACAAATTATGAAAAATGAACTTGACAAGGTTCCAGGTCTTAGGAAATATGGAAAAGCACGAAAAAGTATGAAACCACAGGGACATATCTGACAAGTACACGGAATATTGCATCAGTACAAGCACTATGGTATTATGTATTCTGAGTAAAACCAGCTGCTATGCAAATTGCCAGAAAAAGAGGTGAAGTTTTGACATGAGTGCCTCATGAGTTAAATTTAATGCCTCAGTTATTCCATGTAGTCATTGATGTAAATTTGGCAAAAAATAGTCATCTAAAAAAGCACTGAATTGACGGTATAATTTTGTCATGTTAAGCTCCTCCTTACAAAACTTTATAGGCATCACCTGCTGAAAAGTCCCCCTCTCTGTCTTCTTCATTTTTTTGACCCACTTTCCCCTCTTTTAGGATCGGGGACCCCCAAGCCATCCACCCCCACACCCACCAACACGCCGTGCTCGACCCCGCACCCCGCCGACCTCCTCTCTGCTCCTCTCTCGCTGACCCCTACCCCTTCAGACCTTCCCATGGTTCAGAGCCAGTCGCAGCCCGCCCTCCTCACGCCCTTCGCCCAGCAACAACTGGCTCTGAGCCAGCCGCTGCCCGTCATGACCATCCCCCTGCCCACCATGGGTACATCCATCACCACGGGAACCACCCCGTCGCAGGTCATGGCCAACCCGGCAGGGCTCAATTTCATCAACGTGGTCAGCTCCGTCTGGTGAGAACATAAATAGTCTCTGGTGCCTCTCTGTCACTTGCTAGTCACTGTCGCTTTTCATGACGATCCTGTGCTGTTTGTGTAGCAGTCCTCAAACCCTGATGAGCGGCTCCAACCCCATGCTGGGTCCAGGCCTTAACCTGAGTGGAATCCTGCCTCCTGGAGGGCTGATGCCCACCATGCAGTCCGCAGCACAGACTGGTAAGACATTTTCATGCTACTTCCCCTGAAGTATTACTATAATCGGTTATGAGCAGTCAGTCTCCACATGAAAAACATGCTACAGGGTAGCAGGGTGGAGACTACCCTCCAGATGAACTCCCCATGTTATTTTGCATCCAACCAACTGACATGTCCTTGAGCATAATAGTGAATTCCAGCTTCAGGGATGCAGACTCCATTTTACCAAATAGGATCCTACAGCACAATCAGCAATTGGAAGTTGACCAGGAAGAAATGAGGATTTTGCTCAAGGAAATTTTGAGAGGGTTGAACACACATTGGCTGCTCCAGGAATCAAACAGATGACTTTATACAGTACTTAAAGTCCAGGTAAAGCAAAAACAAAAATTTGTCGCACCACAGAAAAATGTGTTATTAACCACATTAACCAAAATTGAATGACCAAACAAATCGGCAAGTATATAGAATTAGGTTTCAAAATCGTGAAAAATGCGTTCTCTGCTCTTAAACGCTGGGGTCATTTCCGCTGAAGGCTCTGAAACCATGTCCAATTGCGGGTGAGGGTTGATTACATACTGTATGTACTGTAAATATGACACTTCTTGTCGGCCATCTCACTGCTGCGCGCTACTTTTGCAAAATGCAAAAGGCATGAATTGATCAAATTCTGTTAGTGAAACAAGTCATTTCACAGGTGTGACGCTCAAAACTATTTATCCACTGTTTTACAGCCCCAACAGTAGCGACGGAGTTGGCTACGGTGGAGTTTATGACGTGAGCACAAGTTTAACTAACTTGTTTGTGATTGGCCAGTGAGCCCAGTGCTGGAACATGTACGCAGCACGTTCTCATGCGCACCCTGAATGACAGGCACATAGAGGGGGGCGGTGAGAGACAGACGGGGCCGGACGGTTGGTAAAAACGTTACCGATTTGTTGACGTCCCACTGGGATTTGTCCCAGTATGCCAGATAGCCAGTACACCACTGCTAGCAAACTGTAGACTGTGGTAAGTAAGTGTAAGTGGCGATTGAGTGGGAGAACCACTGATACTACTGTATGTGCTTATATAGTTTTAGGGAAGGGGTTATGCTAATGATGGCTCCAGTGCGTCATCGAGCCATTATATCAGGCCCGCCCAAAAAAATCCTGAACACAAAAATGGAAAAACAGTCTAACTCCACAATTCACACACAATTCCACAATTATTTTCTAACATGTATAATGTGTGTTTAGTAACGAATCTCTGATTTTACTTTACCTGGACTTTAAGGCAGTCTTTATTCTTTCGGACCTGTATAACATAAAGTGTATCAAAAAGCATTACAGGCCCACAACAACAACATTTTCGGAGCCAGTCAAACCTATCTAAGGAAAGATCTTCCAAAAAAATCTTATTATGTAAAGGGGGAAAAATTGGGGGAAAAAACTTGGAAGAAGCAATTCAAAGAGAGATCCACCATCCTTGACTGGCTCGGTGTGCATCAAGAGTCATATGTTTTTCAGAAAATGAAAAGAAAGTTGTAATAGTAAATGGAAACACAAGAGGTTATCAACGTACAGTAAACTACTAAAGTATGTTCAAGTCCAGTAAAAGAAGCCCAGTGGGTCTGATGAAAACATCCAGTTTTGTCTGTACTGTTCTGTCTGGTGAATTTAACTCTGATTTGTGTTCCAGGGAGTCCTTTTGGCCTGAACAGCAGTGCTGGGTTGAGACCATTGAACCTACTGCAGGTACGACACACTACCAGTTAGTCTGTTAGTAGCGTGCAATGGGTATTTGTTTGATACAGCTAGTGTCCTGATCCTGCACCTGTGTTACCACACCTGGAATAGTGATGAGCTGTGTGTGTGTGTGAATCAACTACACAGCTTAATTTCCTCACACTTCCTTTTACCTGCACCACACTGCATATAGCACCCTTTATCAAGTTGTTCTAGTTCTGATATTCGGATAGTAGTAATGGGCTAGTTACCCTGTGTTGTTTGATTGCTTTGCTAATTCTCCCGTTTCCCTCTGCTCTTGTCCCTTTTTTTTTGCCTACATGTGCATCATTCTTTTCCCTCGGACTCTCCTCTCTCCATCTCCAACCCTACCTTCATCCTCATCTCCCTCTCTGTTACTCCCCCACTTTTTGTTTGTTCGTGTGTGTTATTCATCTCCAGATTCCCACCGGTCCTCTCATCTTTAACTCTCTGCAGCAGCAGCAGCTGTCTCAGTTCTCCCCACAGCAGAGTCAGTCGGCCACCTCCAGCCCTCAACAGCAGGGGGAGACGGTGAGACGCACAATGACATTTGCATGCAATCCCATCCATCCATCCATCTCTCCATTATCTGTAACCGCTTATCCTGTTTAGGGTCACGGGGGCGAAGGCGCAAAGACATACACACATAGTAAAAAAACAAACATATTAATTGCAACAATGGAATATTGCAAATTGTGTTAGGACTAAATCTGGAATTGAAACATTTGTGTTTCATAATGTCCATGTTTGCACATATCTAAACTGGGTACTACATGTCAAAATAGAAACGGACAGGGTTAGGAGTTCACAAAAACGCAGCAATTTATTTCACAGAGAAATAAAAAAAAATGTAATTACCAAGACACTGTTTACCTGTTTGTCAACAAAATTGAGCAACCAAGCTTGGTAGAGCGGCAACGATTAATCGATTAATTGTCAACTATTAAATTAATCGCCATCTATTTTGATAATCAATTAATCGGTTTGAGTAATTTTTTAAGAAAAAAAAAGTCTGAATTCTCTGATTGCAGCTTCTTAAATGTGAATATTTTCTGGTTTCTTTACTCCTCTATGACAGTAAACTGAATATATTTGAGTTGCGGACAAAACAAGACATTTGAGGACATCATCTTGGGCTTTGGGAAACTAATCAACATTTAATCGATTAATCAAGAAAATAATCAACAGATTAATCCATAATGAAAATAATCGTTAGTTGCTGTAAGTAGATGTATGGTCCAACAGGACAATGACCAAACTGTACTGACTTTAGAACAAGAAATTGAAATTGCTCGGGTGACCCAGGCAAAGCCAAGACTTATGTCACACTGGAAAATCTGTGGAATGACCTCATGACAGCTGTCGAGTCAAGTTTAAACAAACCTGCAAGGAATAATGGGAGAAAAGCCCAGAAGCCAGCAGTGCCAAGGAGGTGATGCTTACATATTCAAGAAAAAGCTGTAGTAGAAGCTGTAACCACTGCCAAAACACCTCATAACCACCTAATAACTGCTGGTTCTGGACCCTCATGAGAACTAGAACCGTTATTTGTCTTGTACTTTTTCTTCTTTTGAACAATGTTGCTTTGTAAAGGGTAGATAAACTAATGCTTACGTTTTTTGTAGATTTTGTAACTTTCTTTTGAATAGTGCTATAAAAAAATACAGTTTAATACAAGTGTTGAATATTGTAGGCACTGCACGCATTACTGCTCAAGTCATTGTAGTGAAAGGATTTTGTGACGGCAGTGAACAGGTGTGTGATGACCTCACTGTTCTGTGTTGCCTGTGACTGTTTTCTCAGGGTGACCAGGGGTCAGATCAAAGTTTAGGAAACCAGCAAACAGCGGTCATCAACCTGGGAGTGGGAGGCTTCATGACTCCACAGGCAGCAGGTATGACCCACACACACACACACACACACACACACACACACAGAGAAACACATTAAAAACACCATAATTCCTCTAAAACATTTCTCTTTGTTCAGTCCATTAACCTGTTTCAAAACAAATTGACACAATGACACTAACTAGTACTAATGAGATACAATGTACTAATGTATTCATTATT
Organism: Hozukius guyotensis; assembly: GCA_916700995.1. Taxonomy (NCBI): domain Eukaryota; kingdom Metazoa; phylum Chordata; class Actinopteri; order Perciformes; family Sebastidae; genus Hozukius; species Hozukius guyotensis. The sequence goes on from CAKALU010034881.1 coordinate 15,138, forward strand.
GTTATTACTGTACATTAGGACTCATTAGTCTGTAACTAAACGTGATCATTTTACTGAAGTTAGCCATTGTTCCTCTGAATGGAGCATGTAACAACTGACAGGAGAGACTCAACTTCCCCTTCTTCTCTGCTACATTCTCTCTTTTTTATTTTTTCTCTGTTGTTTTTTGCCCCCACCCTTATTTCTTTCCCTCTTGCACTGTCTTTCTGTCCTCCTTCTCAACTTACCCTGCTAACTCGCACCTTTCCGGCTCACCCCTTTCATGCTATTTGCCCATAATCTACTTAAAAATGTCTATGCACACGGTCATTTACCTGTGCTGTTGGCCTCCCTGCAATGTTACCTCTTTCTTTCATTTCATCTCTTTCCTTTCCATCACTGAAACCCCCCCATCGTCTCCCTCCAACTCACCCCCCTTCTGCCTGAATGTGCATTTTCTCTCTTCATACTTTACTCCATTCCTTCTTCTGCTTCTCTCCCTCTCGCCGCCACATCCTTCCCTCTGGGGTTCCCTCTCTCCCTCCTCCCCTCCCCCCTTAGTGCTGTCCCAGTTGGGCTGTGGGCTGGACGGGTCTGGGCCCCCGCTGCCTTCTCCAAGGCTTCAGCAGCAGCACCAGCCACAGATCCAAGTAATACAGCAACTTTAACATCTATATACACACATATACATGTTTGTAAGAAAACTGAGACTACAATCATCAGCCAACTCTCCTCCATGCCTTTATTTAGCAGGCGGGTGTATGTTGTGCTACACTATAAACTGTCAGGGAATTAGGACAATTACCTTTATGCTCTGCATAAACACAAACATTTCTTAATTTTTCTTTACACATAAGTTTATTATTTTCATCAGACCTGGGTCAAATTTAAATTGATTTTAAACAACTGTGTACTGTCACAGAATAAAAATACATTTATGGCCTCTAGGAAGCAGAATTTTGAGGGGATTGTTTGGGTGTTTTGAAGTGGGGTTGTATGAGGTACTTATCCATAGTTAGTGTATTACCTACAGTAGATGACACGCCCCCAGCTTCAAGAAGCAGACGAGAGTTACCAAACCAAAGCAATGTACTGCTGTGGACGGGGCCGGCAGCAAAACGTATTTTAGCGAACTGAAAAAAAGGCCCACCTAAAAAAAACAATATCAGTTTAAGTGTTCGCTATATTTAGAATATTTTCAACAGTTTACCTTGCCTTGAGACAGCTATGCAGTCACTGTTTCTTTATGGGGAACTGAAGCCGTTATCTATGCTCTCGCCAAAGCAACCAGATTCCATTGAAAAAACAGTAATTTTTACCTTGCAGAACACCGGAGTTGCTGGTCTACCGCTGCCTCGATCGGTTAGTTTGTTTGTGTTATTCTGTGACTTTGATGAATCTGAACTAACCAAAGTTACACAATAACACAAACTAACCGATCGAGGCAGCGGTAGACCAGCAACCCCCGTGTTCTGCAAGGTCAAATTACCGTTTTTTTTTCAATGGAGTCTGGTGGCTTTGGCGAGAGCATAGATGGATACAACAGCTTCAGTTCCCCGACAGAAAGGGCTGTCTGGCGGCAAGGTAAACCGGTGAAAATATTCTAAATACAGTATAGCGTACACTTTGATATTGGTTTTTTTTCAGGTGGTCCTTTTTTCAGGCGGCTAAAATACATTTTGCTGCCGGCCCCGTCCACAGCAACACATTGTTTTGGTTCTGTGCTGTAACTCCAGTCTGCTTCTTCAAACTTAGGGCGTGCCGGCTGTCTTCTACTGTAGGTAATACACTGACTATGTGCCTCATACAACCCCACTTCAAAACACTCAAACCATCCCTTTAAGGACTTGAACATCTGAAACCATTTGGTATAACCAACCTTATGAGATGAACGGAAACATATTTTATTCTAAATATTTACTATTTTCTCAAATTTCCTTTTTATCAACAGTAAAAAAAAAATCTTAATAATAACTGAGAATATATTCTCTTTTCTTCGAATGAAAAGTTGTAGGTGAAACGGTATCATCCCGGGTCTGATTTTCATCCAGATTTCTCTGTTGTAGATCCACACCATCCACTCCATCTTGTGTTGTCTGTTTGGTTAATATGTTGTTTGACAAAGATCACAGCAGTCCCAGTACTCCCACACACACACACACACACACACCAGAGCTTGTGGCACTTCCAATGGCAGCAACTAACAGCGTGTCGAACTGGGAGGCATGTTCTTGCAAAGCATTTAGAAATATTGTTGCTGGGTTTACACACACACTGTTGAAACGTTGCTGACTGCATCATCATGGCAGATTAGAGATGATAGGCTGTAAGCATGAATCATAAGGTGTTTAAAGATTTTTATTTTTTTTTGCCCAGTTGAAGTTGCTGACTTACTCCGAGCAGAAAGCACGGTTGCTGAGCTGCATGTCTGTTTTTTGCCAGGGACCACAGGCAATAATTTGTGTCTCCAGAACGCCACTGGTGCTGCTTGACTGTATCCTGCCTCACACCCCAACTCGTCCCAAATCTCTTCCTTCTTCTCCCTCCCCTCTGCAACCCATTAACCACTCTTCTGTGTTTCTCCGCACAATCCTCTTGTATGTCGTACCAGGCTTTAGTTCAGCTTCACTAACACGTGGCACTTAAAGATACTTCTGAATCATTCTGCTGATAATCTAAAATCTAATTTCAGGCTCAACACTGGTGCCGGTGAATGTCTTTTTAACCATGCCGCACATGCTTACACATAGATCCACTGACGAAAACATTGTGTTGCTTGCAGTAACATACTGAAATCTCCTCTGATGTTTGTTTTTGTTTTTCATCTTTTTTTTTTTTTCTGCGCTGGTACAGTTGCAATTCTTGCAGCACCAAATGCAGCAGCAGCAAATGGCTATGGGAGCAGCAGCTCCTCTGGGGGGAGCACCACGGCAACATACCGCCAGCCAACCAAGAAGTAAGAGGAAGAGGAGCATGCCACAGCCCCTCCCTAAGTCATGACAGACTAAAATCACACTACAAAAAGGACATGAATGATCCATACTGTGCTCTTTGTCTGCGTCACTGTGGAGACTGCAGACAAAACTTTTTTTTGGTCCTTTCTGTGTGTCTTTTTCTAGCTGACAAATTTGTATGTAATGGTTGTCAGATGTTTTGGAGAACCAAAACTGTGTCCACCGTAAAGGATTTTTTTAGAACAGGGAGCCCTACACTTAAAGAACCTTAGTGATATTTTTTTGAGATGAAACAGAATAAGACGGTTCTCGTAGGTGGCGGGCTTTCACAATAACACATCGCCCCTTCAGGAAGACTTTTCTCTATGAGGTGGCCTGGGACTGAAAGGATCATGAATGCACATTCTCAGAGGATTCCTCGCGAGCCTGCCCGACTCTCCAGCCTCTGCTTGGTTGACCCTGGTAGAAACTGCCCTTTAAGCACGGATCCCAGTGAGCTTATCGACACCAAATCCTCCACATAACCATTACATGTGAACATGCAAATCTGATCTTGGAGTAGTGCCTGGGGGCAGCTCTCTACCTCTCAGTCTGTTGGAAGTCTTTCTTCTGTTAGCCATCCAGGCACAGGGCTCAACCCGAGGAGTCAAGATGAACATGCAAGACGGTGTACCTGCTTTTTGTACAGCACATTTTTGAAAAAGGCATTTCCTTTTAATTAGTTCAGGAGCCATGAGCATATTCTTACGAGACATCAACTGAGTGTGAGTGTGTGTGTGTGCGCGTGTGTGTGTGAGACATTTCTGGACACTGAGAAATAATTTTTTAAGCAGTCTTTGTCAGCAGTTTTATTGTTATTAAAAAAAAGAATATATATTGACAGTGGAAAATACAGCTTTTAGATAAAAAAAAAAGCGTTGTCTGAGGCTCTTTATTGTGCCGTCTTCACACTGTGTATGACTTTGTCAATGAGCTTCTGGATCTCTCTCTGTCGCGCCGTTGCTCTGCTGATACACTCCTGCAGCTTCTCGCCCGACAGCGACGTCCCACCTGAGCCAAAGGAACAGATTGTTAGCAACGATGTTTTTCTTTTTTTCATTCAACATCATAGTATAGTTTATATGATTATGTCCACGTACTGCAGCAGCTCCTTTCATGCACTGTTTCAATCAATCAAATTTTATTTGTATAGCACCTTTCATACAGGTTAGTGCAGTTCAAAGTGTTTAATAAAACAACAATAAAATTATACAAATTAAATACAATAAAATGTTACAACTTAAATACCGTAAAATAAGGTTTGTCAGTTTTACAGTTATAACTGGGATGCAGTCCTCATTCTTCTAGTGAGAGGACTTAACATTAGAGCTGTATAGGTAGACTGTCTCACTTAACTGATGCCAACACTGAATCTGAAGTTTCAGTTGAGGTAAAACTCAACTCAAAGAAGTATATTCCACTGTGAAACAACAAAACGGCTAACCACAACTAAAAACCTCAAAAAAGGATTTCATTACAAATAGGCTACACCACTGTTTTAGGTGCGAGTGAAAAACAAAAACCACACTGGTACCTCCAGTGTGATTTTTTTTATTTTTTTATGTGCAGAAATGGCAATCAGCAACAGAAAGAGGTGGTGATGGGAATCTAGTTTTCAATAATTTAATACTTTTAAATTGATTCTAATAATTGAAAGTGGAGAATAAATAACATAGCAGCTCTCCTTAGACTTTTCGACCTGTATTGGGGGCTGTTTAGACATTTTTTCTGACTCTAAAAACACAACTGAACTGCATAATAAATCCCAAAATGAACTGGATTTATTGTAGAAATTGAAATGTAACCTTTGTATTCTTAAACAAAAAAACAGTGTAGGATAGATCAGCTTCTTCAGTCCTGTATTTTTAACAATGGGGGAGTTCCTGCTGAGTTTTTCCTTTGTGCAGTCAATAAGAAATTGGATTCGCACCGAGTATAATTTTGCACAGGGAGAGGCGGATCATTACAGGCTGCGTTTCTGACCTGGTTTGTGTACGACGCAGAGTCGATCTTCCTCGTCTGTCACAACGGTGAGGTGAGCGGTCGACAGGCTCTCCTCCTCAGATGTGGGGTCTACGAACAGTATGGAGCTGCACAGAGAGCAGGCCAGGATTACAAAAGGTATGAACGCAGAATACAGTTTTTAATCCCGGCTAAACAAACTGAAAATCATTCACTTACTCATCGAAGACACAAAAAGAGGCACCGACTGGATGTTTGTGAATACGCAGGCCACGTCTCTTTTCTAAATTCACCTCTGGGGCACTAGTTTCTGTGTTGATGGTGACCTCTGGGAGTTGTGCTGTGGGGATAAGGGAAACTGTTAATAAACTAATGTTAATAAACTAATAAAAAGCAGCTTACAAACTGCCAGTTTTACAGCACATACTGTTCTTCAGGGCAGCCAGCAGGGCAATGATACAAGCATCCAGCACGTTGCCATCGTAGTCCAGACACATGATGTCACAGTAGAGCACCCAGCAGAGCTACAACAGGAATCAGAAGAATCAGGACCAATGACCCAACATGAACAACAGTCTAACAGCACCAGTGTATGTGCATGGATTTACCTTTCCTCTTTCAATGCACAAGTCCTCTGTTTGTATCACCTCAGAGCTGCAACACCCAGAGAAGAAACGTAGGTTAGTAAAAGCAGAAGCAGACACCTGGTGGTGCTGTGAAATGAAACTAAAATATGTGTTAAAAGTCTGTCACACCTTTCAATAACATCAGCGATGAACTGGCTGGCAGCCTGCGCCTGCTCTCCTGGTGGACCCGGCCGAAACCGAGAGGAACACAGCGGCGGCAGGTCCACATTGGGCACTGAGAAGGATTGAACGAGTCAGTGTTTGTGTAATTGGATCCCCTTTTGTGTACCTTGCTTTAAATCAACACTTGACACCTTCGTACTGTACTTACCAATGTAACCTTTCCCAGGTGCCTCCACCGTAGGGTTTGTCAGCTCCTGTGGATGAAGAAACAAAAGAAAAAGCAGTGAACATTTGGTCCAGATTCATGGAAATAAGGTTTTTAAACTGCTGTGTTTATGATAATTTACCACTTTGATCCCACAGATGACGGTGGTGTTTCCAACCTTCACCAGGGCCGAGCCATCTGCTGTGGATATGGACCCTGAATAGAGCAGTCAGACAGAGAAAAACATCCCATGTACATCATTTATAATCATTTATACTGTAGTTGACAATCAATTCTGTGTGACAGCGACGTCCCACCTGAGCCAAAGGAACAGATTGTTAGCAACGATGTTTTTCTTTTTCTTTTTTCATTCAACATCATAGTATAGTTTATATGATTATGTCCACGAACTGCAGCAGCTCCTTTCATGCACTGTTTCAATCAATCAAACTTTATTTGTATAGCACCTTTCATACAGGTTATTGCAGTTCAAAGTGCTTCACAGATGGCTGACAAGCCAAAAGTAAGACAGAACAAGTGTGAACCGTGAAAACAGAAAAGACAAAAACAATTTAACAATGAGATAATTTGAGACCAATGCACGCAAGACAATAAAATGATAACAATGTAATAAAATTCAATTAAAAGCTATAATAACAGTAATAGTAGTAAAACAGTGTGAAATATAAACTAGATTAATAAAATAATACAAATTAAATACAATAAAATAAGAGATTAATAAAATAACAATAAAATTATACAAATTAAATACAATAAAATATAATAAATTGTTACAAATTAAATACAATAAAATAAGTGATTAATAAAACAACAATAAAATTATATAAATTCCCTGTGTCTCACCTATGTTTAGTGTTGTGGTTCTGAAATCTGACAGCTCCCGTCCATCAGGTCGACAGTTTTCTTTCTGAAAAAGGGAAACATTTTAATGTTATATGACTGCTCACTCTGACATTAATAATAAATAGCAAAGCATAACAATATTCAACTATGAGCTGAATGTGGACAATTGTTTTGTGTTTTCATCACTGACCAGAAAGCTCCTGTAGTACTCCAGAGGCTCAGCAATCCTGGAAGTGTACAAGTTTACAAGGAAAGGAGGAAGAGGTGAGTAGATGTTGGCTTACAGAGACATCAGCTGTTATAAATACATTGATCCCTGGTGACAGATGACGGATGACTGTTACAAACTCCTGTGATCAGATCAGTAACAACAATACGGTGAGAGATGCTTATTAAATAGCCTAGTTACTGCTTCTGGCGTGTATTACCTAACTATTCATCAGTCAGACATACGTAACGTTACACTTAATATATTTAACTTCAGCACTAATCAGCAGAACGGGACATAACTCATGATTTACACACTTATTTTTCTAAAATCAGTCAATGATCAGATGTAACATGGCGCTACTGGTAGAATAGTTCAATAGCAGAGAATAAAACATGTAAAAACTGTCACTTTCGGTGTAATAGCTCCAGTTTAATCAGTCTTACTTGAAACCAGCCGCCATGATGTTTTGATTAACCACGTGGGTTTGGGGTCCGTACTACGGTAGCCGGGAGGAGGAGGAAATGCGATTATGATGTAAATAAAGTCAACATGAAGTCTCTTTTATGTTGGTTTCGTATTCACAAACATCATTTTTCCTCCCCTCTTTCAAAAATCATTCATTTTGCACGGTATGACTGTAAAGTTTAAAAATAAAACAGTTTTGTATGCCAATTTGATTTAAAAAAAATATAAATTATATTTTCTGGTATTCCAGTTGCTTACTGGGACCATAGATTTAAATCTACGACTGTGACTTTATAAGGCCACTGCAATTATATATAAACCAATATAATATTTTTTATCTCCTTGTTTATCCTTCGTTATTTGGTGTTCAATAACGTTGTAAGAAATAAATCTAATAAATAACATAATTTTATATTATTTTTAATTGGCCCTTTTTTTTATCTTTCTCTGAACATAACATTAGAAAACACTGACAATTTTTAATCTTTATTATGAAATTGAAAATATATATTTTTTTCAATTTCCGAGGAGGTTTTAAAAGCTTTATCATGTTAATTAATTGTTTTCAAAATCATTTTGCACGGCAAAACTGTCAAGTTTAAGAATAAACCAGTTTTGTGTGCCAATTTGATTTAAAAAGTATATATATAATAATAATAATAATATTTTATGGTATCCCAGTTGCTTGTTGGGACTTTATAAGGCCACTGCAATTATATATATAAACCCATATAATATTTTTTATCTCCTTGTTTATCCTTCGTTATTTGGTGTTCAATAATGTTGTAAGAAATAAATCTAATAAATAACATAATTTTATATTATTTTTAATTGGCCCTTTTTTTTTATCTTTCTCTGAACATAACATTAAAAAACACTGACAATTTTTAATCTTTATTATGAAATTGAAAATATATATTTTTTTCAATTTCCGAGGAGGTTTTAAAAGCTTTATCATGTTAATTAATTGTTTTCAAAATCATTTTGCACGGCAAAACTGTCAAGTTTAAGAATAAACCAGTTTTGTGTGCCAATTTGATTTAAAAAGTATATATATAATAATAATAATAATATTTTATGGTATCCCAGTTGCTTGTTGGGACTTTATAAGGCCACTGCAATTATATATATAAACCCATATAATATTTTTTATCTCCTTGTTTATCCTTCGTTATTTGGTGTTCAATAATGTTGTAAGAAATAAATCTAATAAATAACATAATTTTATATTATTTTTAATTGGCCCTTTTTTTTTATCTTTCTCTGAACATAACATTAAAAAACACTGACAATTTTTAATCTTTATTATGAAATTGAAAATATATATTTTTTTCAATTTCCGAGGAGGTTTTAAAAGCTTTATCATGTTAATTAATTGTTTTCAAAATCATTTTGCACGGCAAAACTGTCAAGTTTAAGAATAAACCAGTTTTGTGTGCCAATTTGATTTAAAAAGTATATATATAATAATAATAATAATATTTTATGGTATCCCAGTTGCTTGTTGGGACTTTATAAGGCCACTGCAATTATATATATAAACCCATATAATATTTTATCAGTGTTTTTTCTCCTTTTTTACCCTTCATCATTTGAATGACTGATTAGTGATAATGATTAGAAATAAATAAATCCAATAAATACCTAAATAACATAACTATTCATTGTTAATTGGCCCTTATTATCTTTCTCTGAACAGAACATTAGAAAACACTGAAAAAAAATAAAATATTTATTATGAAATTGAAAAGATTAATTTTTCTCAATTTCCAAGGAGATTTTACAAGCTTTATCAATTGTGTTTGATATCTGTCAAAAATAATGTTTTATTTGGAGTTTTTTTCAGAACTTACTGAAAGATTAATTTTCTATAAGCACAACAATGTGTGAGTACCTACTTGTAGTTGCTTACTTGTATCATTAATTTAAGTGCCAGTGAAACTGCATATGCTCTGAAGTCACGTCTTATTCATCTTCTCATTTTCTTATTTTTAATTTGAGTACTTATATTTCTTTACATATATTTTGTTTTATTGTAGCATTATGTACATGATTTACATGTTACATACCCTTTTATTTTTATTTTCTTACACTTCTTATGTTTATACAAGAGCAACTGTAATGCCCCAATTTTCCCCCCAGGGATCAATAAAGTATTTTTGATTCTGATTCCTTAATAATTTGGATAAAGAAGTCATGGAGCAGGAACATGACAGTGATGTTGTAGATCTGATCGATTGACTTATGACAAGGAGATACGTCTTAAATGCCTTAATTAATGTAATTAATTACACCTGCGCAGGGTCTGAAATTAATTTTTTTCCTCACCTACCACTGTGACAGTTCACTGAACATTTCTACTGGCCACTCAATTTATTTGTCTGCCACTCCTGAAATCTACGTAGAACGCTTTAGACTTGTAAACACTGAGTCAGTGGTACCAGACACTAGAAATATGGAATATATTATGTAACCTTAATCTAATCCCTGACTATTTTTAACTCAGGAATTGCCTTTTATAAATAATATTTCTTAATATAAGGAAGTCCTATTTGCCATGGTGGTAGATAGGGTGACGCGATATATAGGTATTGACAATAACTATGATAATATTGTATAAATAATTCAACGCCTCTTAAATCATTTGATATATACAGTTATGGCTACATACTCCCTCTATCTCCCTACACTTGGGTGTAATTAATTTGCCAAAAAAAAATAGACAAAACGCACAATAAACAAAGTTAAAGAAGAATTTGATTGGTAGCTTTTTTTTTCAAATTTTTTTTTTCAAATTTTCTATAGATATCTGAATAATACCATTATCATGAATTATATTGGCCACAATAATTGTGTTGTGAAAATCTGATATTGTGACATCCCTAGTGGCAGGTGACCTGAAATTCTTACCTGCCACAGCAAACATTTACCCTGTATTTGGCAGATGCTAATTTCATTCCCTGCATCTGCCTATAATATCCACCTGAGACACAGCCCATTGACATGTGTCCTATGTAGTGGACATTTTGTCCACGTGCATCTGCTTTTACTCTTTTGACCTACTCTATCAACCCCTGGGGTTTTGTAGAGGACATCTTGGGCTTTCCAGTGATATGTCATGTTTTTTTAAATCAAGTTGAATGTAATCTTGGTTTAATATCACTCTATAGCCATTATTTTTTTGTATCTTCTAAATTCTTAAAAAGTCTAAATTGTAAGATTTTCTTTTAACCCTAAATAGGAAGGAAATCACACAAAAAAAAGAAATTGAAAGACACTTTTTTTTACTCGGTTTCCAGGAGGATATAATGGAGACTCAACACTATTAATTTCAAACCCCTCTAATATTATGTTTATCATTGAGTCCTTGCGGTCGTTCCCACCCCTGTCCACTAGGTGGCGGTAAGTGTGTGTCGCTGCAGGCTGCTCGGCTGCTCGGCTGCTCTCTTGACTCAAACTGATGATGTGTCGAGAAAACCTGTCACTTCCTGCGCAGCTGTGTTGAGTTGTGATTGGAAGTGGAGTTCACTGAAGTGCCACACAGAGAAATGGAAATATAAGGGCTCTTATTTAGTGTTTCCACCTTCAAAACAATCTTGGAAGCTTGTATTTTCTTGTATATCCTGGGAAGTCCGAGTACAAGACTACACGACACGAAGCAAAGCGAGGAGAAAGCAAGCTAGCTTGTTTGACTGCTGGTGGTCTGTCAGTGGGGCTGCAGGCTAAACTAATGGAAGATGGATTTCCTCTGTGAAATAGTTCAAGCCTTGGTCGCATTGGCAGCTCTAGGGTTTATTGTGGTAAGTAGTTATAATGTCAAGTTAATATTGTGCTGGCAGAGATCTTTTGTAAGAAGTCCATGAGCAATATATTGATCCTGTACCTTCCTCTCATTTTATGATGCTTTATTTTCCCAGAAAAGTTCCTTTTTGTCCCCCCCCTACCCCCCCACATTTGTCTTTAGATAGTTCTCTTTTAATGCAAATTTTAGTGCTTTTAGTGTTTGTGAATTGTATTTTATCTCTATTTGTGTCTGCAACTTTGTGTTCTTGCTGCTGACAGTCTTGGCCAGGTCTCCCTTTGAAAAGAGGTTCTTAATCTCAATGGGACTAACCTGGTTAAATAAAGGTTAAATAAAAAAAATAAAAAAATAATTTTCTTTCTGCGTTTGATTATAAACATTTGATGGAAGTCATGACCTAAATGCTCTAAAGCAGCAGCAGCAAGAGTAACATTAAGCTTAAATATGGAAAACAAAATTCTCAAAAGTAGTAAAACCAAGCAAAAATAACATAATGAAAAAAGGCAAACTTTGATTTGATTCTGTGCTACAACAACTGTCCAAAAAAGAAAAGAAAAACAAAATTCCTAAACACAGATTCAATATGTATAATATGTAATTATATTAATATATAGTATAGTATGATACATACAACACCAAAAACTGAAAATAACCTGATATTTTCAGGTGGAATTTCATTTCATTCTCACTGTGCAATATCATTTTCCACTTATGCAATTTTGTTAATAGTCTGTTTATTGTCAATACTGTATATACTGCTCCTATTTTTATACTTCCTTCTATTTAAATGGTTCATATTTTGTTACACTTTGTTTAGCTCTTTTTTTTTTTACTGTTAGCTGATGCATCTTGTTTTTTTGCACTATCCCCTTTGCTGCTGTACACTGCAAATTTCCCCACTGTGGGACTAATAAAGGAATATCTTATCTAATCTTATCTTATATAGAAATGCAAAGCCAACAAATACAAATTAAATTTAAGTAAAACTAACCATAAATAGCATGTAACAAAAATTGAAGTATGACAGGATAAAAACACTAAAAGTTAATAAGATTCATTTCTGGCCTTCCCCAAATCATGTTAGCACCGAAGACTGCTGTGCCTCTGCTACATTATAGACTTTAAGTTCAGACATGCAGATTTAGTTATCAAAGGTATTACACATTATACAAATAGTACATGTTCTATAGTATCAAATACATTCACACAACTCTCGTCAATTGATTTTGTTAAAATGTTTTACACTTGTTTTCACATTTGTTTAAAAACTCTAAAAACTACCTGACAGCAAGAGTAGCAAAATGACATTCTCATATTTCTCCCTTTTCAGGTGCTCATAATAGTCCACGTCACTGCCGGGATGGTGAACCTGACACGCCACGAGAAGGAGAAATACTTCCTCACTGCGACAGGAGAGAAGGAGCTTTTCCCCAGCCTGCATGATCCCCATTCCAGGGAGCTCTCTGTGGTGATACCGGCCTACCACGAGGAACTCCGAAGTGAGTGATGAACCCAGGTTTTTGTCAGGAACTTCTGCACAGTAACTTGTGCAGTGGGTGTTCACCTGTTGATGTCCCATCAGCGTTCAGCTTTGCTTGAATGCAGACACAGCAGACTGTAAAAAGTAATGTTAGCCCAGTTGGGAAATAGCTATGTAATTGCATTACATTGCACATTGACAGGATACATATAGAATGTATAGGATAGGGCACATTACGAGTCTGAACGTGATAAAACAATTACAGGAATAATTAGCTTTTAAATATTGCAATAGTAATAGCAAGTTTATTTCTATAGCTCATTTCGTACACAGGGGCAATTCATTGTGCTTTACTTAAATAAAAACAAAAGGAACATCCATATGTGAAATATGATTAAAAGATAGTACAAAGTACATAAAATGGAATAATAACATAGTAAAACACCTAGTAGCTTAATCATAGGTGCATGGAAATAGAAATGTTTTTAATCTGGATTTAAAAATAGCTACTTCTGGTGCACATCTAAGATCTTCTGGCAGTTTATTAGCTTATAGCCAAGGTGGAACTAATTGAAACACTCCTAATGCTCAAGATACATTTTTTATTAATACATTTATTTAGTAGGCCTATTTTTAATTTCATAGCATAAGAGATGCTTTTCAGTTTTATAGCCGATTTTGACCTGTGGCCTTTTGGGAAAGTGTTTGATCAGTGTTCGTACAGATGTGTTTGAAATGTTCCTTGTTTTTATAATGAAAATAGAGTTTACCAAAGTTGTCAGTAGGCAAAATGCTGCCTCAGTCCCCAGCAGGAGGGTTGTGTCTGTCTTTGACACTTACACTACTGGCGTAATAATAAAGATTGTCAGTGTGCAAATGACAAGGATTTTACCTTTTTTCTTTTACTGACTGATGTTGATTCTGGTTGCCTTTAAAGTTGATAAAGATAATAAATACAGATATTAGTGTTATTTTTTATCTAAAATATAGGATAGTTAAAATAAGTACATGTTTTTTGTTCAGTAAGGAGAGAAATGGCATACTTTTTGAAGGTAAAATGCTTTATTTTATATTTTTCATGCATAAATTGGTGCCTTTGCCAGGGATAAAAATCATGGCTGAAATGCACCAAATTGCACCTTTTAAAATAAAAACAACACCCTAGGCGACTTTGTACCTTTGGCGCTCGTTGCCGCAAAACCTGGACAACTGTAGAAAACAAATTTTCTCACCAGTACCCGTGTGTGTCATTACAGTGCCTGTGATGTTGGATGAAGCTACAGAGTACCTGGAAAACAGACAGGTAAGTGCTGAGCCTCATGTGGGCAGTGTTAAACCAAATCTTAGTCACAACTTTATTGTAGTTTGATAAAAGGGACAATTATTATGCATCGGGCAAGTGCAATTGAGGCCATTTGGCTAAATGTTCTCCCCTCACACCTACGTCATTTTTTATTCTTTACTATTTATTATATGTTTTATTTGTTATAGTTGATTTTTATTGCTTTTGAAATTATTATTGTATATTATTGCTTTCTTATTCCTGGACCTGAGTACTAGATTTCGTTCCCTTTCATGTATCAACATGTTCTGGAATGACAATAAAACTTCCTCGATCTTTGATCCTGGAATTAAAAGACCCTGAAAATGATTCAATCAATTATTAAATGAGAATAAAACCAGTTTTATCATCCCCTGAAAGGTGAGGTAGTCTCAACAAAGAAAGCTCTTATGGCCGGATCAGTTATTCTCAAAGTGACCAGTAGGTGGCAGCATTCGCTTTAAAACGTGCCTGGTTGAAATAAATCCCTCATGTTATTTTCTTTACTGCAGAAACAGCATCCCTCTTTTACCTATGAGGTCATTGTGGTTGACGATGGCAGCAAAGACAAAACCACAGAGGTGACCATTTTAAACCTTTTTTTGGGGGAATATGTTACCAATATTTCTAAACAAACATTTCGAAGTGACACCAATAGAGATTTGTTTTTTCTCTTGTGCTGTCCTGCCAGGTTGCTTTGCGGTACAGCAGGAAGTACGGTGCTGATAAAGTGCGGGTCCTGACGCTGGTGGAGAACAGGGGTAAAGGAGGAGCTGTGCGGATGGTGAGACTGTAGCTATTAAACCCACAGTATGTCTGAATTTAGCACAAAAGCAACGGTATGGATTTGACTTTGTGTTGATTTTCATGTTGTTTCTCTTAAAGGGAACTCTGAGCTCCAGAGGGAAATTCATTCTGATGGCAGATGCTGACGGAGCCACAAAGTTTTCTGACATTGACAAAGTGGAGGCTGGACTCAACGAGCTCAACCCTAAACCGGTGTGGTGCTGCTGTTCAGTTTTTGTTGTTAGGTTGTAAGGTGGTTAGTGTGTGGCCATCCTAAAAATATCTGTCTGCATTTAGGAGAACATGGCAATTTCCTGTGGGTCCAGAGCTCACCTGGAGCAAGACTCGGTAGCTCAGGTAAATGTCTATTTGTCTTTTTTCGTAGTATTATAGACCGTGTCCGTCGAACCATTAAATAACCACAGTTGTGTCTCTTCCACAGCGATCTGTGTTTCGTACATTCCTGATGTATGGCTTTCACTTCCTGGTGTGGTTCCTCTGTGTGAGAGGGATCAAGGACACACAGTGCGGCTTCAAGCTTTTCACACGTGAGGCTGCGCTCAAGACCTTCTCTTGTCTCCATGTAGAACGATGGTAAGGACTCCCAACATGCACACTTTATTACTTAGTGTGCTGATACGATTGCAGTTGTCATGTGCTTTTGTGTTAAAAGAGGGTTTTTTCATAATGTTAATGTGTATCTTCGATTCCTTTCCTCGCCTCCTCTTCTCGCGTCCTAGTCCTGCCAACGGGACATGCGAGCGATGGAGACGAGGCAACGGGCATTTAACAAAATGAGAAATCCAGCCGTCATTTTAAAGCTACGTCAATTAAATATGACGTGTGTCACAGTGTTCATGACAACTTGTATATTTATTTTTAATTCAATTCACAACGTGGTATAATGTGACAAGAATGTACAGATGTCATACATTTTTATTTAACACACACACACACACACACATATATGATAGCCTTTAGGTATTTTGTGTGAAGCATTGCAAATGTTTGTAGGAAAAGTACTATACTGTACAAATAACTAGTTACATATATTATATATGTGATTGAGTGATTATGTATTATATGCACACAAACGACACCTATGTATATATGACAACATGAAATATAGCAAATTAGTGCTCAATGCAAGAGAATGTTCTTGTTGATATAATAATTTGATGTCAGCAGCTGGTTGCACTTGTCAACATGTCATGATTATAGCAGGTGAATTAGGTGTAGCCTACATTCAATGATAAAAACATCAGTGATATCACGGTGAAATGTCATTAGGGAATGTGGGTAGAACAGCGGAAGGCAAATGGCAGAGGGCAAGACTTACGCAAAAGACACACTGGCGTATAGCGTCATTGCTCCTCGAGATATATTTTTGGAATTGTTAAGTCCTTCAAGATGGAGCGCTGAGATCGATCGAGATCGGAGGAGCGAGGAGACACAGAGACACAAAATTGAGAAATGAGCAGAGCCCGAGGTCTAATCAGGCAACATAAGTAAAACCACCCGTGTGTGCGTGTAGGGGCATTAATATTGTCTGATAATAATAAATAATTGTTTGAACATGAATTTGAATGCAACTTTTAAACATCTGTTTCTTTCATCTTCCTTCTCACAGGGCTTTTGATGTGGAGCTCCTGTATATTGCCCAGTGTTTTAAAATCCCCATAGCAGAGGTGGCGGTCAACTGGACTGAAATAGAAGGTAGGATTTTCATGGAATTTGTGGACATGTGTCCTCCCACTGTCCTATCTATCGTTGTTCTATAAATATCTCTGTTGCATGCCTTTGTAAGTCGGCTGATTTTATATATCTTGAAGTTATTCCTTATTTTCATTAACGTTTTGTTAAGAATTGCATATTGTAGGTATTTATAGTCGTTCATCTTTGTGGGATTTATTCTTTTCGAATTTTGTTCTCTTTTGCATGTTTCGTTTATCTGTGTGAGTGTTGTTTTCCTGTCGATGATTCACTCAGTTTATAAAACATTTTTTCCACTACTTACCTAAGCCTACTTAGAGCTGTTGGGGTGGGCGATATGGCCAAAATCTTCTATCACGGTGTATGTATTTTTATATCACAGTGACGGTATATATCACGATACAGTAATTGTTCTGTAAATTCAATTAGGAAATGGTTTAAAATAACCATACCATACTTCATCACATTTGATTATTTTCTTCATTTATTTGGAACTTCCATACAAAAAAACCAACTGCCTTACATGAGACAACACTTGAGTTAAAAACAAGGACTCAAAAGGCAACTAGGAAACTAAAATTCTTTAAAAAAGGAAGCTTTAATATTCCTAAGAGCCTGACTCAATGCAATACAAAAATCACACAAATTTGTGTTTATACCAAAAGAAAAAAATACTTTCCTGCAGGATTTACGTATCCTTAATTTCATAAAGCTGACAAAACACTCAAAATAAACCACAGTGTGCAAATGTCTGGTAATGATGTACCCAGAGTTCTTCCTCATTTTGGGTTGGTTGGGATACCTCCTCCTGCTCTATTTCACTCTCCTCCTCCATGTCTGCCCAAATCACATTACCTTGAGAGCCAGCTGGATTCGCAAGATCGCAGGATCACGCGATAATCACAAGATCACGCAAGAATAGCTACCACAGCGGAAACGGTATTGCCAAATCTCTACCGGTGGACACATCTCTCCCGTCATATCGCCCAACCCTACTGTGATTAAGTCTTTTCTGATGGAGCTATTGCATGGCCTAGCAGTAATAAATGCCCTATCAGCAACCTGGCATATTTCCTATAAAAGCATCACTTGAGAATGAAGTGCCTGTGCGTTTGCTCTGCCAGGATCCAAGCTGGTCCCGTTTTGGAGCTGGCTGCAGATGGGACGAGACCTGATTATCATTCGCCTGCGCTACTTCACCGGAGCCTGGAAGCTGCAGTCACCACAGAAGACTGACTAGCCAATCAGAGGAGCCCTGGTGTCTCATAGAGACAGCCTGTGATAGGGCCATCACACCTTTGGATGAGGTGGGATTAACAACTGTGTCCATCATTCACTGTAATCAAGAACAAAGTACAGTTTATCACATATTTTTCCTGTCCAGACACAGTTGCGAGTTCTTCATGGCCCTGCCTTTTTTTATATTTGGATTATGGCTTGTGATGGCCGCCGTTACACGCACATTTCTGTTGCCACGGCTTACAGAATGTCTGTACGACTGATCCGCGTACTAAGTTACTTGATGTTTATTTTGTGGCCAATCAGCTGTAAGTAAGAGAGACTTGTAGTGAAATGTGGAGGATCTGATAATCTTGTAGAATGAATGTTACTATGTGAGATTTTCAAAAGGGAGGGAGTGTATTTCTGAGGAAACATGGCCGTGGGTTGATGGGCTGGATGACTTGAACCAAAATAAAAATGTCTTTGATTTATGATTTCATACTCATTATTAAACTACTAACTACAGTTGCAAACTTTGGTCAATTAACCGATTAGTCGGTCAACAGAAATTTAATCTACAACTATTTTGATAATGACTAATCGTTTAAGTATTTTCTCTTGCAAACATGCGAAATATTTGATGATCCCAGTTGTTCAAATGTTAGAATTTTCTGCCTTATTTGATTTTATGTTGCTTGTTTTTTTTTGGACTGTTATGACAAAACAAGACATTTAATGTTGTCACCATAATCAATAATCGTTGCATCCCTACTACTAGCAGTATAAAATAAAAATAACAACAAACTTTACGTAGCACTTTTCAAAACAGAATTTACAAAGTGCTTAACAGGAGGAAGAAAAGAGAGAGAATAAATATAGATAGAGAAAACTATATAAAAACAATGCTGTAAAGTGCACAAATCACAGAATATATAAATTTATTAAATCAAGAAACAAATATTTTTTTAAAAGTGCTCTAATTTGGCTTCTCTGACACTTTGTGGGAGGCTCTTAGAGAGTCGATGAACAACAACAGCAAAAGCATGAATTCCTAGTTTTCCACCTTTTTTCTGGGAACAGCCAGAAACCCCTGCTCTATAGACCTGCTGAGAATCAATCATAACGTGACAGGAAGCCAGTAGAGACAAGCTTAAACTGGTGCATTGTGTGATCTACATTTTGTATTTTCTTAGAAAGCCTTGCTGAGCTGTGCTAGAGAAGATCTGATGTATTTTTCTAAATCTTTAAGCTAAAGGAGTTAGCCGTTTGTAAAAAAAAAAAAAAAAGCAGGCCTGAACCAGTGATTTCTCATGGAGCTCAAAATTTGCATTAGGATGAAGCATAACCCCAATAATTTATACAGTGTTTTAACATTTGAAACTTTATACGTTGTATTCTGATCTTTCATCAGTCAGCCTCCAGTCTCTTTGTATGCGCCTCACCCTGCTAATGTAATCTTTCTTCAAGTGCTTGATATCTTACTCCATTTGCAGATGCACTATCTTAACAAACAGGGAACACAGTATGACCATAGCCGTGTTTCCACTGCATGGTACGACTCTGCTTTCATCTTAGGTCACTGGTTCCAAAATTAGGGACCAGGGTCTCTGTCAGGCATCCTTCAGAGGGAACTGGTCTCAGGAACATATCTGTTAAATACAATACTAAACAAAATTAAAGGAACAAATATAATTTAAATAACATTTTTTATTACCAAAATTGTATGGCCAAAATAATAATTTGTTTATTCAATTTGAGACAGTATCAAAGAAATAATGAAACAACACAATTTGACCCTTAAAGAACCCTCGTACAAAAACATCCACCAAAAACAGATTCTTAGTCATTTGTAAGTAACATTACATTTATTCACCACAAATGTTCGCTAATAACTTATGTGCCTCCTGCTCGTGTTCACACACTCTAGCATACTCCTGATGATCCGTACGCTGTAATTTTGGGCTATGCCCTGGATTGGATGTTTTCTGCCTCTAACACACCTGGATAGTGTGTCCCAGACATGCTCGATTGGGTTAAGGTCAGGAGACCTGGCCGGCCAGTCTATCACAGAGATAACTTCGTCCTCAAGGACGGTCCCGGACACCCGAGCTGTGTGAGGACGAGCATTATCCTGCATTATGAGGAAGTCATCACCAACAGCGCCTTGCAGATTGCAGATTTCACTGCAGTATCTTACAGCTGTTAGACCTCCTCTGCCGAACATGTGTAGGTCTGTATGACCACCCAAACACACTCCGGCCTAAACCATGACCGAGTCTCCACCGTATCTATCAACTTCTACAAAGTTGCAGTCAGCGTACCGCTCTCCCTGGCGTCTCCCTAACACGTCTTTCATTAATGGAAACGTGCTCTCGTCTGTGAAGCGTACCGCACTCGAAGTTTTCAGTTCTGGTGTTCACATGCAAAGTTCAATCGTGCTGTACAGTATTCTGCAGTGAGAATAGGGCCTGTGACCGGTCGTCTGGCTCTCATACCATCGTCATGGAGTTGATTCCTTACAGTCTTGGTTGGATAAGTGAACTCCAGTAGCACGGTGGAAGTCAATTTTCAAGGATCAAGCTGTACTCCTGCAATTTCGACTACACAAGGGTCTTGTTTAGGTGTTGTCATATGCAAACGACCTTGACCTTGTCTCCTGCTGTACTGCCCAGTCTCCTGGTAACGTCATCAATCCGCCGAGCTACCACCTGAACCCCCTTCACCATTTTCCAGTAGTTGAAATGCTCTGGCAACCTCCGTCTGCTGCCTGACACCACCAACGACCATCAGGAGACATCCAGCAATCACAATCCATACAGAAACCATCACCCTGCCCATAGACTGGATAATTATCTAATGGAAGTAACACAACTGCCTTTCCTTATATAGGGGTATGTTCACACAGCCACACCTATAGGCATCGTCTTCATGCTTCAGACCATTCCAACATGAACTCTTCTGTAGCTAAACTAATCCCCTGATAACACAAAGTGCACAAAATCTACTTTTATGGCAGATAGAGGTCAACCGATAGTGGATTAACCGATATAATAACGATAGTTTGGAGCTGGAAAAAGCTGATAGCCGATTAATCGGCCGATACCCCCCCACCCCCCTGCAAAAACAATAGACACCGTCAGAAATTATTCATCTTTGACTTTATTATAAACTATATAACTAATTCACATCTAAGTTAAAGTAAAAAGTACCTAAATAAATAAATCTTGAATTGAACATCAACCTCAGAGTAATAAAGAAGGCTACTTTATGCAAATCAGGGGCGTCCGGCGCGACTCGCCGCCTCTGGAAACTCCCGTGAAACTTTTAAACTAACCCTCGTCGATCCAAAATAAAGACAGATTCTGCAACTGCATGGCTTATTTCTCCCATAAAATGTTTTCAGAAACACATTTTGGTGAATTATTTTTGTGATAGTCCAAATGAGCCGCCATGTTGGTTCCGGTTTGAAAGCTGGGAGCAGCAGCTCACGAGGGGAAGCGTTTGTCCAATCAGGTCCCTTGTGTCTACATCAATCGTCCAATGCTGGGAAGTGAGGCGATCCCTCGCAATTTAAAAACGCCAGTGTGGTCATGTACCATCACTTCTGTTGTGCGTCCACTTACGTTGTTAAATGCCACTTTTATAAACCATTAATGTTGTTTCAACGTAAAATATATAATGGTAGAACAGGTGTGCCATTCTAAAAATATGTTCCTTAATTATTTTTTTTTGTTGTATATTATTACGAGATTTAACAGCTAAAATCCTCAGATGAAGTTAGCTGGGATCAGCTGTATGAATTGTTAGAGGGTTATAAATGTTAGGAGTTTCTTGACATGAAAGAGAGTGGGGGAAACTCTGGATTACATAATTTATCACCAAAGTCATCCACTTTGCTTGTCTCCTAAACCTCACGTGGACATCTTCTTGGCCAGCAGGCATTTTTGCGGTCTGAGTAAATGAAGTTCTTCATACTGCTGTTTTCTTATGCAAGACTGAGATCTAGGCTCCACGCTGATGCGGATGTCTCTGGGGCCTCTCGGAGCCCCGGGGAGCACATCCTGTTTGTGTGCCCTGCCTGCCTGTCTGTCTGTCTGTCTGCCACCAGACAAGACGCACAGAGCCAATGAATCACAATCTGGCTGCTCTTTTTCTAGTTTCCTGCCTCAGGACTCTTCACCGGAAAAGGTGACGAGATTTTACATGAGGATGGTATTTCATTGATCTGCCTCTGATTCACTTAAACTTCCATGTGATGCCTAAATAGATGATAAGAATAAGTCTTATTTGGTTGTTTTCTTGTTATGCTTATATCTAAAGCTTGAACAAACAGCTCATTAAGTGCTCCTGGGTTTACCAAAGGGACCTCCTCACACGTCTCCCCTGCGGGTCCTCAGACCACATTTTTGGAAACCACTGGCTTTGATAGACCACCACCTTTTTTTGTGGTTTATAGCTTATCCTGGTGGTGCATGTTGATGATGATGACCCACCTGGTGGTGGTTGGAAAACAAAAAGTTTTTTTTGACAGGATCCCCAGAGTGCTTTCACTTGGTGTCTGGAGTATTGTTACGTTCCGCAGCAGTTGCTGTAAACTGAAAATGTCAAACTTGTAGACTCACTGTCGCCAGCCGGGGCTTGCGTCATTAACTGGACTAGTCACGGCACTCCCAATAAAGGATCGTATCCATCCGCAATGAGAAGAGACCTCTAGTATGGCTCCCGACAATAGATAATGCCACAACTTCCATTGGAAGATGGAAAAAATAAATAAAAGAAAAAGCTTTATTTCAAAAACACTATTGAATTCTTGGTGGAGGAGGGTCCCCCCCTCCTTTTACATTTTTTTTTTTAGGCTACAGGTGCAGTGCGTGTGCATGTGCGCACGTGCACATATAAGTAATAGCCGAAATAGTTATTTAATGGCATGTTATATAATAAAGTCACAGTTGGAATTGCTATAACTTCACACTGTGATATAAAAGTTAAATAATTATTGAATTTAATCATATAGATAACCTGGGAATAAACCTTAATCTATATTAATGTTATGAGCTATAATATGAGCAACCAATTAACCATGTATTAATACAAGAAATAATCCCAAAGAATAGATATTTATCTCTTTTAATGTTATGAGCTATCACCAATTAACCATGCATTAATACAAGAATAATACCAAAGAATAGATATTTATCTCTATTAATGTTATGAGCTATAATATGAGCAACCAAATTAACCATGCATTAGTACAAGAATAACACCAAAGAATAGATATTTAACTGTAAGAATGATAACACGGACACACTGTATAGAACATAATAAGACTACTGCAGCATGTGTTCTGTCTTATCCATTCATTGTTGTCTGGAAAAGAGGAACAGGTGTGATTGTTTTTCTTCCTCCTGGCCTCCAATGACTGGGAGACATCATGGGCCTGGATGGCTCAGGTGGGACCGTGGATGGGACGGACGATGCAGCTGCGGCGCCTGAATCTGAAATCCCTGAAATCCTGGGAAAGTTCCAGGAGGAGGGTGGGGGGGAGGCGGAGGGATCTTCCATGCAGGCGCTGCGCTGCGGTTCCAGCCAGGCTGACGCCGCCGAGGCTGTGTGGCGCTCGCTCGGTCTGGGGCTGCTGGAGGAGCGGAGGAGGCTCCGGGCTCTGCAGACCTGCGTCAACACGCACACTGCCAGCACCACAGGACCGGAAGATGGTGTCACTGTGCCTTCACAGTAAAAGCGGAGATTGCTGAGGTGTCAGGAGTCATAGAAGTGGTGAGTTATATATTAATGAATTGCTAAATGAAAATATATAGAAATGTATTGATTGTGTAAATTCACATGTAACCTATATAATGCTGTGATTTACTGATTATATTCCCTTATTTTAAATATAGATAAATGACTTAATATTGATTCTTAATATAACATTTATTTTATGTTTTTGTTGTTCCATTCATCAATGTTTGTTCTATGTCTTTGTTGCTTCAACACCAGAAGAAAGTAAAGCATTTTTATTTAATTTCATTTTAAAATTATGAATGTAATTTAAAAAAAACGTATTAAAGCAGAATTATCATTGGAACTGTTAATGGTTATTTAACTTGTTTTTTTACAAAAGAAATCTATCCTGAATTTTGCAAAAATAGCAACAAAAAAAATTATAAATTATGAAAGAATATTAATATTTTGTTGTAATTAGCTATTGATGAGTTGAAAATTATTTCTTAAGTATATAAAAATAAAGATCTTGCCCTTTCTTTATGAAGCAAAATTTGTCACCATCACCATCTAATGGTGTGTAGGTTACAAATAGGATATGTAAAATCATATAGCCTATAACATAAATGGAAATTATAGCCCCAATACCTCTCTTATTTCCTTTCTTTTTTTCTTTTTGTATTTATGACATAATTTATGACACGAGCATCTCTAGGTATACTTGAACAGGCTGATTATTTTTGTTTTCGCCTGACACCTTGCAACACATTGGCTATACATTTAATCAACAACGCTTTTATTTTGAAACGTTGAACTGGATGCAGTGTTTATTGAGGCTGACTTGACAATTCGACGTCAACACACGCTCTCACACAGACACATACACACGCACGTATACAAACAAACAGACACACACCTTCTCTGTTGCAGTGTGCTGGCTCGACCTATACTACAGACTACAGGGAAGTCTCCACACGCACACTGGCTGTCTGCGGTGCACATGTTATTATCACAACAGCGGTGAGTAAATAAACACTTTGTATAGTTTGTATAATATTTTTTATGTCATATGTTGTTGTGGATTTGTTGCCAAGTTGAATATTTAACATGGTTGTTGTTAAATACTTATATAATAATGTGCAACTTTTTGTGGATGAAATATTCTAATATATTATTGTCATATATTGACATAACTGGGTTTAGACAAATAGGCTATAATGTTATAACTGAGATTAGATCAGTAATCAATAGATAGGTCTACTGTTTTGAGCACACATTTAAGAATATTTAAGTGTTATTAGGGGTTTCTTTTGTACTTGACATCTTATTGGATGATTATGGATATGCCATTATACTTCTGATCCCATATTGCAGCCTCCACTATAAGGTCAAGGTGTGCGTTTAGAGGTTATATAAGGCAGGTCCTGGAGTTTTGTAGCAGTAAAATGACTCGTTGCTGTCGTAGTAAAAAGGAAGCTGGCGTGTTTACTTTTTTGGGCAGGGGTGTCCTGGTGATAAAGCATTAGGTAATTAGCCTATCTGAGCCTGCAGACTGAGTGACGCCAGCCTCCATAAAGCACCAGCGGCAGACTGATGCCGCATTGAGCTGGTGCGCTTTTTTGCTGTCATTGTAAACCCCCAGCTGTCTTGTTTGTGTCTGCGGGTTAGCCATGCAGTGTTTGGTCACATAAGCACAGGACATAATGGAGGTATGCGGATTCACACACTACTTATTACCTGTGTGTATTTTCAGATCCATCTCTGCAAAGTCTCAGATTTAAGTGGAAACTCTTAATGTGGTTCTGTTGTGTATTTTTGGAATAATATAGAGTGTCCAAGCCAAACGATGTGGTTAAAAGAGCTTCCACTTTACCTTTTATGAACTCTTTGCTTGTTTAGAGGGTTTTTTAGATGCACATAAACAAACAGAGCAGAACAAGCATGCAAAAGTGATAAATACAAAAACTTTAAGTCAAACATCTCCGCTACAGGAGATAAAAACAAGTAGATCCCACATCATAAACTTACTTATTAAGACATACTTTATTGTAAGAATATTTGGTAAAAAGTTTGAGTGATTTATCAGTAAGGTGGGGCTGCTGGAAGTGATGCACACTAAATGCTTTTGTGAAGAGTGTCTTTGTTGCTTCAACCCAGAAGAAAGTCAAATTTAAAAGCATTTTTCTTATGATTCCATTTTATTTAACTTGTTTTTTTTAACAAACAATCTATACAAAATATGCAAAAAAAAACCTAATTACTATAAAATATAACCATCGTGTGGTTCGGTTGTGTATTTTGTAAAATAATAGGGTGTCCAAGCCAAAAGCTGTGGTTAAAAGAGCTTCCAGTTTACCTTTTATGAACTCTTTGCTTGTCTTGAGGGTCTTTTGGATGCGCATAAACAAACAGGCGTGCATAAAGAGCAGAACGAGCATGCAAAAGTGATTTACAACATTACTACAAAAAATTTGGGTAAAACCTCTCTGCTACAGGAGATAAAAACAAGTAGATCACCATCATATACTTACTGACATACTGTATGAATATTTGGGGAAAAGTTTGATTTATCAGTAAGGTGGGGCGGCTGGAGTGATGCACACTAAAGGTTCTGTGATCAGTGGAATAGACTAAACACTTTTGTCTCTTTCTGTCCATCTAAAAAACTAGAAGAAATAAACAGGGAGAGCTCTCTCTCCTCTCTCTCTCTCCGTCTGTCTGCCTCCCTCCCTCGCTCCCTCTCCCCCTCCTGTCCTGTGATGTGTTCTGGCCAGACAGTATGGCTCCTGGGCGTCAGTGGCATGATCATAGAAACAGAGGCCAGAAAGGACATTCCTCATTGTTGGTGAATCTAGAAATGAGCTTTGGCCATCTTGCCCTGCTCTTTCTTTTTGGTACACATTTCATTTTCTCTATAGAAAATAACAACCTTTGGGAGATCAGTTAGATGCAGGCATGTATCATTGTCCTGCTGACACAGCCTCCTTATTCTAGAAATCCACCTCTAATGCCCAGATTGTTAAATATGAGTAGATTTTGCTCATGTGGTATTCAGTCTTTGATTTCATTCTGGATAAATCCCCCTTACGATGAAATCCCAAGGTCTCTTTTCTACCTAATAACTGAACTTATTCTCCAACCATGCATCTGTTTCAGCTAAATTAACAGTTAATACTATCTCTCTCTTCTCTTGCCAGATGATTGAAACTTGACCTGGATTTCTGACTGTGTGAGGAATAACCTTCCCTGCAGGAGGCTTCAAAATCCAGAGCTGCTGGATCCCGTTTGTGCCAACACAGAGAGGGGATTTAGAGTTTGTGCTCCTCCACCAGCGCCGCTCGGAAGTAACAGCGGAACACGACAAAAAACAGCCGCTGTTTACACAGACTCACCACGCTACCTCCTTTTATCCTTACTTCTGTCCTGGCTTCTTATTATTTGCCTCCTCGCTCCTGTCCTCAGGGGAACTTTTATCCCTTTAACAGCATCCATCACCTCATCTCGCCACCCATTTATCCATCTCATAATGAACTCCACTGCCTCCATTACATCCCTATTCTCCTTCACCAGCCCGGCAGTGAAGCGCCTGCTCGGCTGGAAACAAGGGGATGAGGAGGAGAAGTGGGCGGAAAAGGCTGTGGACTCTCTAGTGAAGAAACTAAAGAAGAAGAAGGGGGCCATGGAGGAGTTGGAGAGAGCCCTCAGCTGCCCTGGACAGCCCAGTAAGTATTACAGTTTCATTCATTCAGTAGTAGTAGTAGTCTAGTCCAGGGGGTCACAAGATAAACACGAAGGGCCTTAAGACGATTTACAGGATAGGAAAGAGGACAAAACACAAGATAATGTAATTTTTGGATGTTTCATACCTGTGAGGTCACAGGTTTCACACTATTATGAGCTGCTATGGAAAGAAATCATATTACTAAAAGCCTGAAAAGTGAAATTATACTAGTCTGATTATCATTTATGTTTAAAATATGATTTAAAAAAATCTCATGTATTGTGATTTACAATGCAACACCATCAGGTTAAGTGAAGATAGACATTTGGTACAAGTAGCTCACCCCAGTAACTAGCTGAACATACAGTATATAAATACAAAAGTACAGCAGAGTGTCTGTTGGACTTAGAAGCTGCTGATGATCTTGTTGCACTTTGCAGACTTCCATTTTAAAAGTGCATGAGAGGTAGTAGCTGCATACTTTTCATACTCTAGGAAAGAAAAGACACAGTGCAAAGTGCTAATAACAAAATATCAAGGCTTCTTCAAACAAGAGAAGTTTAAACACCAAACAATCTGCAGGTCTCTTCAAAATGTATTGAGGTCCGTGCTGTTTAATTTGAATCCTTCAGGCAAGTGCGTGACGATTCCTCGGTCGCTGGACGGGAGGTTGCAGGTGTCCCACAGGAAGGGACTGCCCCATGTCATCTACTGCAGGGTGTGGCGCTGGCCTGACCTGCAGTCCCACCACGAGCTGAAAGCCCTGGAGTGCTGCGAGTTCGCTTTCGGCTCCAAGCAGAAAGACATCTGCGTCAACCCTTACCACTACAGGCGCGTGGAGACTCCAGGTACACACATTATATCAGAGAACATCTTCTAAATTTGCTGTAAAAAAAATAAGGTCATTGAGTTTTACTGAGGGCTGTCAATCGATTAAAATATTTAATTTAGGATTAATCGCATGATTCTCCATAGTTAATCGCAAATTAATCACAATTTTTTTTCTAAATTCAAAATACCTTAAAGGAAGATTTGTCAGGTATTTAATACTCTTATCAACATGGGAGTGGGCAAATATGCTGCTTGCTTTATGCAAATGTATGTATATATTTATTAATGTATATCATTTAACAACACAAAACAATGACAAATATTGTCCAGAAACCCTCACAGGTACTGCATTTAGCATAAAAAAATATGCTCAAATCATAACAAGGCAAACTCATGCCCAATAGGCAACAACAGCTGTCAGTGTGTCAGTGTGCTGACTTGACTATGACTTGCCCCAAACTGCATGTGATTATCATAAAGTGGTCATGTCTGTAAAGGGGAGACTCGTGGGTACCCATAGAACCCATTTTCATTCAGATACAGTATGTTGAGGTAAGTGGTAAAGGGACCCCTTTGAAAATGGCCATGCCAGTTTTTCCTTGACAAAATGAAGCCTAAATTTGGAGCGTTATTTAACTTCCTTCCCGACAAGCTAATATGACATGACAGGTTTTCTAGTTTCATATGATGCCAGCATCTTCACGCTAGCTTTAAAACTGAGCCTGCTACAACCTGTGTGTTAAAGAAATTAGTGGCGTTAAAACAAATTTGTGTTAACGCGTTATTATTGTGTTAACTTTGACAGCCCTTACAGTAAATCTTTTGTGGGTTCCCAAACAGAGACGGGACATTTGATCTGATACAGTGTTCCCAAGCCAAAAGGATTTGCAGTAATATGATCTCTTATAACAGCATCTGGTCTTGCTCTGAGTCTCTTTGTCTCTGTCGGCTCCCTCGCTACCTTTTTCTTTCCTTTTCTCTCGTCTCCTCTCAGTGCTGCCACCGGTTCTGGTCCCACGCCACAGCGAGTTCAACCCTCAACACAGTTTACTGGCGAAGTTCAGGAACGCCTCCCTCCACAACGAGCCTCTGATGCCGCAGAACGCCACCTACCCGGACTCCTTCCCCGCGCTGCCCTGCTCCTCCTTCACCTCCTCCCCTTCTTCCTCCCTCGTCCAGTCTCCCACCTCACAGAGTTACCCCACCTCCCCAAACAGCTCTGCAGAACCTGGCAGTCCGTATCACATCACAGGTAGGAATCAAAACAACAAGCTTTTATGTGGGAAAAACACCTGTCACGCCAGCAGGTTTCTGACTTTATTCATGCCCTATAGTCTCTGATGAGTTCACATCAACTACTTTTCCCATCCTGTGATTTGTGACGTGCTTTTCCAGCAGAGACTCCCCCACCTCCGTACAGCATGATGGAGACGAGCCCTAAAGACGATGTGAAGCCCAGCAACTCCACAGAAACCGTCAAACTCATATTTTCTGCTCCGCACAGAGGTAACTTTAAGTTCACACAACAGGAGATATGCAGGAAATAGAAGTGCATATAAATAAAGTAGAATTTATTAGGGCTGTCAAAGTTAACGTGATAATAATGCGTTAACGCAAATTTGTTTTAACACCACCAATTTCTTTAACGCATTAACGCAACTTAGCTATTTTTAGGTTATAATGGGCTCAGTCTTAAAGCTAGAACTCTGACCTCAAGATATGTGAATGAAAATGGGTTCTATGGGTTACCCACAAGTCTCCCCTTTACAGACATGACCACTTTATGATAATCATGCAGTTTGGGGCAAGTCATAGTCAAGTCAGCACACTGACACACTGACAGCTGTTGTTGCCTGTTGGGCTTGAGTTTGCCTCGTTATGATTTGAGAATATTTTTTATGCTAAATGCAGTACCTGTGAAGAGTTATGGACAATATTTGTCATTGTTCTGTGTTGTTAATTGATTCCAATAATATAGTATAATATATAGAGAGTATTAAATACTTGACAAATCTCCCTTTAAGGTACATTTTGAACAGATACAAAAATGCGATTAATCATGATTAACTATGGAAAATCATGCAATTAATTGCGATTAAATATTTTGATTGATTGACAGCCCTATGCATATTAAGTAACAAGCTATAAATACCATGTGTGGGAGCCATGTATTTTATTTGTGGTATTTTATTTGTGTTAGGTGTAATATGCCTCCAAGCACTAGGGGGGTGTATGATGTAGACAGAGGCTGGCCTCTAGGAGGTAATGCAGGCCACATGCCAGCTACCTCAGGTGCTGCTGATTGGAAGGAGCAAATCGTTTTTGACTGCTTCAAACGACATTGTGTGGTGTTTAAGTCTTAATTTAGGGATTAAAACTTGTTAGAAGCGACGGACATGGATGAACATTATTGGTAAATATACACCATGATATAAAGTATTAGAACTTTGTATATTGTTTGTTTCGGAGCACACGTCTGAACAATACAGACTAATTAGCAGCCAGTAGCGACTTAAAGTCTTTAGTTACTACACCATGAGATGATAGATATGTGTCAGACAGCGATGTTGTTATACTGTTTATACTGAGGCACTTATACCTCCAGTTGTATTTTTACCACTGCAGGTAATTATGGCTGCCCACTCTTAGTCAATTAGTCAACTAAAAGGTTGTTTTGTTCATAGTCTATTCCATTAGTTGTTTTTTTATGCTTTTCATGCTGAATGACTAATTTCCAAGAAACTTGTGAGCAAATTTCTGGTAAACGCAAGATTTAAAGTGGTGCTTTTGTGTGATTCTTTGTGGAGAACCTCAGTGTTGCAGATCTGTCGATTGAGTGTTAGTTGACTAAGAATTTCTTGCATTACAATTTTTTGCATAGCATATTTTATCCTTAACACCCACCTCTAAGTCAACCCTTCCTTGTGTTCCTGTTTAGATTTACGGCCCGTATGTTACGAAGAACCAGAGTACTGGTGTTCAGTAGCTTACTACGAGCTCAACAACCGGGTGGGGGAGACTTTCCATGCGTCGTCCCGCAGCGTCCTGGTGGACGGCTTCACAGACCCATCCAACAACAAGAACCGCTTCTGCCTCGGCCTGCTGTCCAATGTCAACCGCAACTCCACCATCGAACACACGCGCAGGCACATAGGCAAAGGTAGGCTGGAACGACTCATGCAGATAATTCATATCCGGACTAGGGATGCACCGATACCGGATCGGATATCGGGCCGATACTGACTCAAATAGCTGGATCCGGTATCGTGACAATGGAGCCGATCTATTCAATTCAGTTCTGTTTATATACTATGTACATTATATAAAATTTGAATTCCTGTTTAAATTTTGACCAATTTGTTGCTGCATTGGAAATGTTTAGACTTGAATTGTAATTCCTTTAAATTTGGAGGATTTTTTTACCAAGTTGCTGGTGTACGATTTATTATTTTAATAATAAATAACAATTCAGTAAATTTATATTATGTATTTGTTTGTTACATTTTGTTTTACAAAGTTAAAGTAATGTTTAAGTCGAGCCTGATGTTGCCTTACGCATAAAAGAATGATCCATCAGAACACAGCCTTTTGAATAATTTCTTAATGGATTTCATATGGACTGTGCCCATCATACATTAGGTGAAATCAAGAACTGAGGGTAAGGATGCACCGATCCAACTTTTTCAGTCCCGATACCGATCCGATACCAGTGTTTAATTAATAAGCTGTATGCCTCACTGTGTGGAGGTGACTGGGATCATTTTTTTATGTGTAAGGCAACATCAGGCATAACTTAAACGTTGCTTTTTTTAACTTTGTAAAAAAAAATACGTAGATATAAATTTACTGAATTGTTATTTATTATTAAATAATAAATCGTACATCAGCAACTTGGTAAAAAACCTTATAAATGCTGCAACAAATTGGTGAAAACTTGAACAGGAATTCAAATTCCAGTATATAATGTATATAATCGGTGCATTCCTAACTGAGGGGAAGGTTTGATGGCAAAAATGAATCCACATCCAACATTTTTCTAAAGATGTGTGTGTGTCTTTTGTAAGAAATCACATCGCTTACACTCAGCTTGTGCTGAATCCTTCAGGCCAAATGTTGTTTTTTTTCTCATGGTAAAAGAGTTTAGAAAGCCGCCTTTGTTGGACAGACATCAAGTAAACTGCGCACTCTGTGGTTTTGAATGATAGGGATGACAAAAAGGGTTGAGGGAAGTTAGTCCCCAACTCACAGACACTACGGACACTACTCAGACATTCCTCATTTACAAGCATAGATGCCATTGTGGTTTTCCTCTGGCAGAATATGAGAAAAACACAGCAGTTTGTATACAATGAAGTGACTGAATATGCATATCTCTGATTACATGTTTTCTTGGATAAAAGCAGGTTTTATGCCCTTTGACATGCTGTGACATTTTAAGTGTTTGCATCACAGTAAAAGGACTGGGCTTTGTTTTTAGCAAAACACTTAAAAGTTGTTAATTCACTTGGTCTTGACTTTGTCATTGAAGACTTATTTGATTTTCTCCTCCATTCCTCTCAGGTTTACACCTGTACTATGTGGGCGGCGAGGTGTACGCGGAGTGTCTGAGCGACAGCAGCATCTTCGTCCAGAGCCGCAACTGTAATTTCCAGCACGGCTTCCACGCCACCACCGTGTGCAAGATCCCCAGCGGCTGCAGCCTCAAGATCTTCAACAACCAGCTGTTTGCCCAACTGCTCGCCCAGTCTGTTAACCACGGATTTGAGGTCGTCTATGAGCTCACTAAGATGTGTACCATCCGCATGAGCTTTGTTAAGGTACTGAGCTTTCTTTTAAAAATGACACAATTGGGAACATGTAGCCACAGAAATGCAGTTGGCGATCATCCTTTGGCCCACGGTTCTGCTTGATACCCATGTGGCTAAAATAAGAAGGGTTGGATATCCACTCAAAGTTTATCACCGTAACTTAATATGCTGTTATTTTGGACTTGATGTGCTGTTGAGCATGTCAGATCCTACTGCACACAAGGTGGGATTACACTTGTTCACTTAGCACCCATTAACTTTAATAGTTAACTGAACCGTCAACATGCACAGCTGAGATATTTATGGTTGTGTTCCCCTCAGGGCTGGGGTGCTGAATACCACCGTCAAGATGTGACCAGCACCCCCTGCTGGATCGAGGTACACCTGCACGGGCCCCTGCAGTGGCTGGACAAGGTCCTCACACAGATGGGCTCCCCGCACAACCCCATTTCTTCAGTATCATAACATGGACACACGTCTGTGCTGTTGGCCCTTCATACAGGTAGTCGTAGATTCTGTATATTCTGATATGTCCAGGTTTTCTGTCCTACGGGCCTTCTCTTTACATCTCAAACTAAATTACCAAAAGTATCCGTTACCTACAGCTTTGTCACATCATACCATAAAACCGAAAGACGTGAGTGAATTTCAATTACAGCTCATGTAGTTAAATGATTGTTCCTTAATTTCAGTAAGACTGATTAAGTATTTATCGTCTCTCTCTATAGAATGCTGCAGGGATGACTTATTTTTGTCAACCAGGAAGTTAGAATTGCACAGGTTATGATTTTTGAAGAGTAAATGCAATCACCAGAAATAAAAAGCTAACGGTAGGCTATAAACAAACTACACCACGGTCTTGAGCATGAGTATACACAACGAGTCGGCGTGATGACGTTTAGTACTCCTATTAGCCACTTGTTAGCAACCGTCTTTTTTAGGACGCGTAAAAGCTACTAATTGGGTATTTAATTTATTTTATATCGTAGAACAAAACATTAAAATCTCTTAAGCTTGTGTTAACCACAGACCTTATTTCAGGCTTCTAACCAAAAACCCATTGACTTTGTGACGAGGGAACCGGAAATGCTAAAATGCTAACTCATTTCTGAGTTTTAGGACTCATTCCTGCAGCACTCTATTTTCATTGGGACATTAACTGCACTCCATAAAAATGGGATAAATTTGTAGGTACTCAAAGGCGTGTGTTATACGTGCTGTAAATGTTATTACGGTTGTATTTACTGTATTTCCATGTGTTGACTTACTTGACTTCATGTACTTTTTGCTTTTTACTGGTTCCATTAAAGTTGTTTTTTTCTTTAAGTATCCACATTTTACAACATTTGAATATATATATAGAGTTATTTTTCTTATGTTAAAGAACAAAGCATCACATTGCAATATAAGCATCATAATTTTACTCATATTCACAGCAGGATATACACTTCAACATAACACACAGGAACAACGTACAGTACAGCAGAGCTAGCATGACCAATATTAATCCCACCAAACTTGATTTGGGTTCCTTTTTGTATACAGTTAGGATTAACTGTTTGTGCAACAGCTTCAGATAAACAAGGATATAAAATCTTGTGTTAAAAACAAGTCCTGAAAGCCCCACGTGACTAAAAAAGACACTCCAGACATGCAATACACAATTGATTGTCACATGTAACAACACGTTCATGTTCAAAAGAGGCAAACAAAGTGAATAATTCATTGAGAAAACAAACTAAAGTATCACATAGGAGACACAAAGAAACTCATGACAGAGGCTTAAACATCTGAATAACTTTGACTAGACAATTATTATCCAATGCCTTCATTATTATTACACGGCTTTGTTGAATACTCGATTCTGATTGATCAATCACAGCGTTCTATGGTCTGTTATTTCTTTATAGCATTCTTAAGTAAGTAGCCATGTAACTAGTGGGATAATGTACAGCAGCAGGTCATTCTTGTGAAATAAACCCTGGCAAGGCGGGTCTTGCATCGCCCTGAAGGGGATTTATTTCACAACAATGACCTGCTCGCTGTACATTATCCCACTTATTACATGGCTACTTACTTAAGAATGCTATAAAGAAATAACAGACCATAGAACGCCATGAATCAGAATTGAGTATTCAACAAAACCGTGTAATGTATAGTACATTATCCCTTACTTGTCGCATGAAGAAAGTGACTAACACAAAGAATGGGAACTAAATAGTAAATTCACAACAAGTAAACGTGAAAAAATAGCACCAGACATGGTCAGAAATTCACGCCTTTTAAGGGATTTAGATCAGTTCACTTGGGCTACATTCATTGCCTAGACTGTTGACATTCATGTTTGAAGTGACCCATATCTAACATCAGTGTGGAATAAAAAATCTGATTTGGGCCACATTTGCCTGTAATGTGAACGAAGCCCTAGTTTAGTCAACCAGTCTCACTTCGCCTTAAAAACGTCCCTTGATTACCATGTTATTCTTTCTTCGGCATGGCTGTCTGGCTGGGGAAATTCATTTTTTACAGTGTACGGTTACGCATTTACGCATGATGTGCCAGTGTTTCTTCAGTGCTCTCTATACATCACAAATACTAAGGTAAAACACTGACCGGCCGGCGTCAACAGCCCTGGAACTGCTGCTGTTGTGATTGGCTGCGGCTCTGTGTGGCAAGGAGCTGCTGCTGCTGCTGCAAGAAGCTGATCACCTCGGGACTTCTGAGCAGTGACTGGAGGAAAACGCACACATTCAAATTTCAGAGCAAAATACAACAAATATTTCTGTAGATACTACTTGTCTGGTTCTGCCTTTGCAGGGAAGAGAACGCCTTGTGCCAAAATGTCTCTACACATTAAAACCTGATGTCTCCCAGTCTGGGTGGAAGAACACAAGAAACACAATGGCTGTCAAACATATTCACTTGGATACTAAGCAGATGCATGCAAGTCATTTGGATAGTGTTCAGCCATGCTCTATAACCAAGCCTGAGGAAAGCAACCTTTACAATGAGAAAAAACAGATATAACGGTGAGAATAAGGACAGTGGTGGGTAGAATAGCCAAAAACTGTACTCAAGTAAAAGTTACTTTGCAAAAAAAAAAAAAAAAAAGTACTCAAGTAGAAGTAAAAGTAGTCATCAAAATAACTACTTGAGTAACAGTACAAAAGTATTTACTGAAAAAGTTACATGAGTAGTGAGCAACTTAAGAAATAAAAACACTGGCACTCTACTGTCTTATTTGATGTGGACCTGGAATTATTTCAACCACAGATTGTCTTCCTCAGGTAAAGTTCAAGAAGTGAACATACACCTATTTATTTGTGATAAAATGACAAGTCATCATTTCCTGATTAGATAACCTGTCGCACATACACCAGACAATATTACAAGTGTGATCACAAAATATATTAATATTACAGGCTACTAGTACTATTAAGTACGGCAATAAGTAAAGATTTTTTTAATGACGTTGTTTGCTTGTTGTCGCCAATATTATATTATAATTATTGGCAAATAAATCAGCAAATATGAAAATGTCTCATATCAGATGACTTATTTAGTCTAATTAGGAGATGATACTGTGATGTTTAATCATTAATTAATTAGACTATTAAATACAGGTGTGTTGACTTCACTTTGACCTGAGGAAGACGATCTGCGGTTGAAATATTACATCAGTTATATTATATCCACATGAAATAAAAGCATTCTTTTTTCATGTGCATAATTTGGTCTCTCTCCATCAGGCTACAAAAATCATGATTAGTTAAATGCACACTGCTCGCCGACCGTTAGCTTGAATATTTACATTACAACAGAAAACAGGAGTAGTGGTAGTTTTGAAGAATGATATACTGGGTGTGAAGGCTATTAAACTTAGCATTATCAACACAATAGACACACTTACTGCTCTCCGCTGTACTGCGCGCTGTTAATTAATTTGTAAATATTAGCTGCTAGCGCTATTTGAAAGCCATAACGTGAACGTTACTCCTGCTGTAGCTTCATGTGGAGGCGTGGCTGCGTTAGGATAACAGAGCGCCAGCCCTGTACCACCCGCCTCTAAGCGAATCATGAAAGCTAAAAATAATACATAACAATAGCGCAATGAATGCATCCAAATGTAACACAGTAAAAGTAATGATTTTTTTTAGTAAGAGTAAAAAATATGCTGCATTAAAACCACTATGACAAGTACAATTGGCTTCAAAAAGTTACTTGAATACATGTAACAGAGTAAATGTAACTTGTTGCTACCCCCCACTGGTCATACAGATAGATGACATATTTAAGGAAAAATCTGAATAAATGAGGAGAATGTTAACAAATGCTATGGAGTAAAATTAGTCTTGAAATGGTCACAAATATGTATTACATGATCTACATATGAAAAATAAGATTTACAAATGTGTACCACGATTTTTGGGTTCTCACAAATGCGTGTTCCAATCTACACACAAATACCAATTAATTTGAACACATGTAAAACAGTTTTAGCTTCAACTTCACAGATCTGATCATCACATCTCATTTTTGCTTTTGAAAAGCTTCCTTTGTGCACACGGATCAGGTTACATTTGCGTGTGGAGTTTTGAGACAATTTTCACGTCTCCAGCTCCACACAGAGCCAGAAATGCATGCCGCGATTAAGTACTGGCAGAAAACTGAGACATCTGAGCTTTCAGTGAAATTGTGTGTAATTTCAAAGTGGGAAAGTAATTTTTTGCAATATGAATATAACGTAGTTATCTATATCTGCGTCTGTTAGTTTGTGCACAATCTCCTGTCTGCAGAAGAACAACTCCACCACCTAGCAGTAGTTTTTTTAAACCATATATTTGAATTTATAGGCTACAGTATTGAGTATATAGTTGGTAAATGTATGTGTTCTAATTGATGGGTGACGAGCTATTCTGTCTATTTAGAAACACATCTTTCCCACTTTGAAATTACACTTGATTTCACCGAAATGCCTAGATTTCCCAGTTTTCCACCAGTACTTAAACACAGCATGCATTTGTGGATCCGTTTTTTTGAGCTGGAGATGTGTAAATAATCTCAAAACTCCACACACAAATGTAACCTGATCCGTGCATATCGGAAGCTTTTTGAAAGCGAAAAATTATCTGTGAAGTTGAAGTTAAAAATCTGTATTTAAAATATTAATATATTTATTCAGGTTGTGAGGTGTGCATTTGTAATACTGCTTTATGTGTGTTCAAATTGATTGATTTGTGTCTTGTTTTTCATTTGTAGATCATGTAATACAGATTTGTGACCATTTTGAGACTAATTTTACTTCATAAAATGCAGATGCTGTCTTAGAAGTAGGGGACATTTTCCTGGTCATGGCCTTGGTTCACATATGAAGGGAGGGGGTCACTGAATAGTTTGACAAGTATGTAAATAATGCAAATCATATGCCAAACCGCACATGTGTACTTGTGTCATGGCACAATCAGTCAATGTGTCCAGCGATGGCTTACCAGTCTTTTCTGGTTGAGGACCTGTTCTATCAGGGAGGGTCTGGCTGGCCGGTCCCCCATGGCACCCAGTCGCTGCTTGTTCACAGACACAGGCCGC
This sequence comes from Hozukius guyotensis, assembly GCA_916700995.1. Lineage (NCBI taxonomy): Eukaryota > Metazoa > Chordata > Actinopteri > Perciformes > Sebastidae > Hozukius > Hozukius guyotensis. The sequence goes on from CAKALU010034881.1 coordinate 53,556, forward strand.
TCCTCTGAGTTTTCCTGATTAACACACAAAAAAAGGCAAAAACAAGCAATTAACTGGGTTTTGTTTGTATCGTGGTTCAGTTAAATCTGGAAAAACGGGGCCAGGGAACCACATGTGCCAATGAGTTCAGCCCTGGTAGTGGGGAATTTTAAATATTGTAAGCTGACTTTACACTCAGTTTATACTCAAATTAATTCCTTCTTCAGTCATCTACATGTAGACATGGGTTCTAATCAGGGTCTGAAATCAACCTTTTTCCTCACCTGCTACTGTGGCAGGTCACTGAACATTTCTACCGGCCACTCATTTTTTTTGTCTGCCACTTCTGAAATCTAGGTAGTACACTTTAAAATTGTAAACACTGAGTCACTGGTACCAGACCGTAGAATTATGGAATATATCATGTAACTTAAATTCATGAATATATTTGTTGACCCTTCATTTTACAGGTCCACAAATTTCATGGTAATTAGATGATAATTAGCAAGTTACTTATTTGAAATTTCTTTGGAATTACTGCCAAATTACCCCAATATTTACCTCAAAATTGATCAAAAATGACTTTATTATAAACATGATTTCATAATTATATGCTTAAATAGTATATAATCGTAAAAATCGGGCCCTTAGGCGCTGCTCTTCATCGGAGGTGGAAAACCAAAACTAATAGAAGACACTTCTGATCAGGCACAAATCTCACCATTGTGTGACTTATTGTCTACACAAATGTAACCTGGTAGCTGATGTCATGATTCAGTTTTTAAAGAAATTTCAAAGAAGTTATTTGCTAATTATTATCTATTTATCAGCAGACATGGAAATAAAGCAAATCAATTCACTTTGTATTCTTTTCCTGGAAATGTGTTAAATAAATTACCAGCTATAAAGAAATAGCGGAATATAATTATTAAATAATGTTTATGATAAAGTAATTTTCAATAAATGTATAAGTAAATATTGGGGGTAATTTGGCAGTAATTCCAAAGAAATTTCAAATAGGTTACTTGCTAATTATCACCTAATTACCATGAAATTTGTGGACCTGTAAAATGAAGTGTTACCCTATATTTAATTTAAGCTTTAGAATTGCTTTTTAAAAATAATATTTCTTAATATGAAGAAAACCTGTCTGCCATGGTGGCAGGTGACCTGAAATTTTCACCTGCCACAGCCAACATTTACCCTGTTATTTGGCAGGTGGCAGGTGCTAATTTCATTCCCTGGTTCTAATAATAGTCTACTATTCAAGGAGCTGGTATCATTAAACATTTTTAAATCTCAAATGAAGGCTTTAGAAGCAGACTCTATGGCATGCCAATGTTTTTAGCCCCCTTGTTGTACAGCTGACTCCCAGAAAAGTTCCTTTTTGTCCCCCCATTTGTCTTTAGATAGTTCTCTTTTAATGCAAATTTTAGTGCTTTTGGTGTTTGTGAATTGTATTTTATCTCTGTTAGTGTCAACGTGTCTGCAACTTTGTGTTCTTGCTGCTGACCGTTTTGGCCAGGTCTCCCTTGGAAAAGAGGTTCTTAATCTCAATGGGACTAACCTGGTTAAATAAAGGTTAAAGGGACTGTTTGTAACTTTTTAAGCGTATAAATGTACTGGGTCGGGATCCCATGCGCGCTCACATATGCGCGCTCACGTGTGGCCGGTGTCTCTGCTCCTCCGCTGCTTGCCTTCACTCACACAATGCGCGCGTTCTCGCTGTCTCGCTCCACCTCTAGACGTGAACGCGCGTTCACTCCACACTGCAGAAGAGTAGCTAGTAGTTAGTTTAGCTCTGAGAATATCTAGTGCATGTACAGTGGACGTTTGTGCAGAAAAAAAAGCTGCAGCTCCTCCAGACCAACAGAGGTTTTCCGTGTCTTGTGAAGTGACGGGGCTCCACAGCGAGAAAAGTTATCGCCTCCGACCGGGTGCCGGCGTCTCCCTGCGGGCGCAGTCGGGAGGCGATAACGTTTCTCTTCCTGCTTCAGCCCCGGCACCGACCCGCTTCTGCTGACGCAGGAAAAGCCAACACTAGGATCAGCATTGATTCATGGAGAGACCTTCGTCTGGTCAGCTAACATTGAAATAGGTGAAATATAGAGCGATATTGTGGTTTTAGCTGACGTGTGTCGCCTCACTGTTTTGAGCGATGCTCGATCAGGTATATTTAGAGCGAGCAAGCATGAGCCCGACGCTGACTTTCGTTGACTTAACGGCCACAGGTGTCGCTGTTAACAAGCAATTCTGAAAGTTACAAATAGTCCCTTTAAATAAAAAAAAATAAAAAAAGAAGGTATCTAGATATGAAACTATGAAGCTTATTAATCTCACATCAAGTTTCCCACTGGACATGGCCTGATCACTCTTCTTCTTCTTGTACTTGTCTTTGTACATCTTGTTGCGGTGTTTCTTGCACATCCACGGTTTCCTCTGCTTGGCCACCTGCGTAGTGGTCTCCGTGCATCCCTCGTAGGTGCACTGTTTGGGAGCGCTGTCGCCCTCCGACGTCTCCTCGTCGTTGAGTTCCTCCGGGCTTGCGGCGCTGTCTCTGGGATCCGACGTGTCCAGCACGTCGCTCTCCTCGTCCGGATCGTCCATGTCGTAGGAGGAGGAGACGTTGTTCTCCGGTTCGTGCGGCGTTATCACATTTCTACTGTCGACCACTCCGCTCTTACTCACGTAGTACCTTTGTCCGTCTTTAGTGAGCAACAGAGTCGACTCCTTGTCTTTGTTTGCTGATGCTGAGTTGTCATCTTCACTCATGATTCCGGTGTAACTATAGATACAGTGTTGTAGCAGCAGCAGCTAGCTAGTTAGCATGGCTAGCTAACATCCCCTTTGTAGTCAGCTCACGTTAGCTCGCTTAGTTAGCTAACACACCCAGTTTCCTATATTAGTGGGCGTTTATCCGATTTGAGACCTTGAGTATGTCATTAATACATGAGTTGGGAGATAAATCGTAGGACTTTCTAGCCGCCTACCATCATACTTCCACAGATTTAGCCTGTCGCCGGTCTTGGGTCCTGTCTGCAGGGTAACCCGCAAAAGCTCGTGCAAAACTCTCGCGAGACTCGCTGCCTTGACGACCTATCTCGGGGGTCAGCAACCTGAGGCTCTTTAGCTCCTCTCCAGTGGCTCCCCTGTGGATTTAAAAAAAATTTAAAAAAAATTGTGGAAGTGAATGACTGTTTTTTGTTTACATTTTCAATTTTATTTATCATTGTTGTAGGTCTATGGTACGACGGAGTATTAGGGCCACATTGAGGAAAAAAATAAAGCTGAGATTTCGAGAATAAAGTCATAATATTACGAGTATAAAGTCATAGGTTTACGAGAATAAAGTCATAATATAAAGTAGTAATTTTACGTGTTATTTTCTTTTTTTCTCGTAAAGTTATGACTTTATTCCCGTAATATTACGATTTTTTTCTCGTAAAGTTCTGACTTTATTCTCATAATATTACGACTTTATTTTCTCGTAAAGTTATGACTTTACTGTCTTAATATTAAGACTTATTTTTCTCGTAAAGTTATGACTTTATTCTCGTTATATTACAACTTTTTTCTCGTAAAGTATGACTTTATTCTCTTAATATTACGACTTTTTTTCACGTAAAGTTATGACTTTATTCTCTTAATATTAAGACTTATTTATCTCGTAATATTATGACTTTATTCTCATAATATTACCATTTTTTTTCTCGTAAAGTTATGACTTTATTCTCGTAACATTCCAACTTTTTTCTCTGAATATTGTGACTTTATACTCGAAATCTCAGATGTTTTTTCCCTCAATGTGGCCGTAATACTCCGTAGTACATTTGCACTTTGGCCCTCACTGCATTAGACTTATATACCATATACTTAGACTATAAACTGAGTTACCTTCATCACAATGCTCAAATGTTTTGCTGCTCCAGACAGATTTTCTTTTATTATTTTTGGCTAAAATGGCTCTTTTGATAGTAAAGGTTGCAGACCCCTGACCTATCCTAACCTTAACTATTCGAGGTCAATGCCTAACCATAACCATCTCGCGAGAGTTTCCCCAAATTGTAGGTTACCTTCTAGACACGACCCTCCCTCTCGCTGCATTTCGATAACAAGGATTGTCTTCTTCGCTGCATTGGTCCCATGTGTGATAGAGTGACATCTAGTGGTCAACATAACAAATGCATGCTCCTTTATGCTCTTTTTGATGGTAATACTATATTTTACAATCTGACAGGAGAACTTGTGCATGCATCATTAAATTGATGAGTTTTAATTACTCCTATTATAACCCGAATAATCATTTCCGAGCCAACAGCAAATCCTAGGGTTGCCACCTTCAATGTGGAAAAATAGGGAACACATTGCTAAAGGCCCCATGCACAGGGGACACAAATCAAGAGAGGAGGTCTCTTTTTTCTACATACTATACTATGACTTTTTTATGACTCTTTTTTCGACTATACAATGACTAATACTTATACTTACTTATACTGTGACTTTTTATTTAATTTTTTTGACATACTATACAATGACTTTTATCCGACATAGTACATATGACTTATTTTTTTTGACATACTATGACTTTTTTTCGTCATACTATACTAAGCCAACAGCCAACTATACTTTATTTTTATACTATATTTTTACAATGTATAATACTATGACTTTTTTATTTTTTCGTCATAATATACTGTGACTTTTTTTTTTTTTCAACATACTATACTATGAATTTTATATTTTTTTGACATACTATACTATGACTTTTATATTTTTTTGACATTCTATAATATGACTTTTTGGTTTTCTCGACATACTATATTTTTTTGACATACTATACTATGAGTTACTTTCGACATACTATAGTATGACTTTTTGGTTTTCTCGACATACTATACTATGACTTATGATTTTTTCGACATACTATACTATGACTTATTATTTTTTCGACATACTATACTATGATTTTTTCGACATAGTATACTATGACTTGTTTTATATTTTTTCAACATACTATACTATGACTTTTATTTTTTCGACATACTATGCCTTTCTAAATCTTTTTCGACATACTATACTATGACTTTTTAATTTTTTTAAGATATACTATGACTTTTTTTTTTACATAGTATACTATGACTTGTTTTATATTTTTTCAATATATTATACTATGACTTTTTTCGACATACTACACTATGACTTTTTTTATTTTTTCATCATACTATACTTTGACTTCTTTTTATTTTTTCGACATACTATACTATGACTTTTTTACAACATACTACTAAGACTTTATTTTTATTTTTTCAACATACTATACTGTGACTTTTTTAACTTTTTTCGACCTACTATACTATGACTTTTTTTCGACATACTATACTGTGACTTATATTTTTTTGACATACTATTTTGTGACTTTTGTTTTTACTTTTGACATACTATAGTATGACTTTTTGGATTTCTCGACATACTATACTATGACTTATATTTCAACATACTATACTATGACTTTTTAATTTTTTTAAGATATACTATGACTTTTTTTCGACATACTATACTATGACTTTTTAATTTTTTTAAGATATACTATGACTTTTTTTCGACATACTATACTATGAATTTTTTTATTTTTCAACATTCTATACTATGACTTGTTTTATATTTTTTCCGACATACTATACTATGACTTTTTTACGACAAACTATACTACGACTTTTTCGACAAACTATACTATGACTAATTTCATTTTTTTTACCGACATACTACACTATGCCTTTTTTACTACTTGTTTTTTCCAACATACTGTACCATGACCTTTTTTTCGACATAGTATACTATGGCTTTTTTTTCGACATAATATACTATGGCTTTTTTTTACATACTACACCAACATGGACCGTAAGGCGCTGGGAAGGGTGGTGCGCTTGGCCCAACACATCACCGAGCCGCCCAGCCTGCAGGAGATGTACACCCAGCGGTGCCTCAGGATATCCCTGAGGATCATTCAGGACACCACAACAGCTTGCTCTCCCTCCTGCCCTCTGGTAGAAGATACAGGACCCCCAAGACTCACACCAACAGACTGAGAAACAGTTTTTCCCCCCAGGCCATAGGACTCTTGAACAGATAAATCATACCACACTCACACTCTCTCACAAAAAGTGCAATAAACAAGTGCAATACTTCATTCAATGCAATATGTGCAATATAAAAACAATAAATAAATGCCTGTGCAATATTTTTATAGTATCCAACCTCACTGCTCCAATATACAGTATATATACCATATATGCTTTATTTGTCTAACTGCCTCTTTATATACTGTATATACTGTATGTCCTTAATATGCGTTTGTCTTGCCTTAAGTATTTCCTTTTATTTATTGTATATAACTTACTTTTTTTAATGTAGCTTCCCAGCAAAAAGCATTTCCCACGATTGTACTTGTATAACCAGTGTGACAATAAACATCTTGAATCTATACTATGACTTTTTTTCCAACATACAATATGATGACATTTTTATTTTTTCGACATACTATACTATGACTTTTTATCAACATAGTATACTATGACTTTTTTATTTTTAAAACATAATGACTTTTTTTCGACATACTAAACTATGATAAATTTTTCCACATACTATACTATTACTTATTCATTTTTCGACATACTATACTGACCTTTTTTCGACATTTTTTAAAAGGACCTATTTCAACATAGTATACTATAACTTTTTTTATTTCTTCGACATACTATACTATGACTTTTTTAATCTTTTTCGACTTACTATACTATGACTTTTAAAAAATTTCAAAATACTATACTATGACTTTATTTTGACATACTATGACTTTTTTAATTTTTTCGACATACTATAGTATGACTTTTTGGTTTTCAACATAATACACTATGACTCTTTTCGACATATTATACTATGACTTGTTTTATTTTTTGACATACTATACTATGACTTTTTTTGACATAATATATTATGACTTTTTTCGCAACATAATATACTATGACTTTTTTTATGACATACTATACTATGACTTTTTTTCGACATACTATACTATAACTTTTAAATTTTTTTGACATACTATACTATGACTGTTTAAAAAATATTTCAACATACTATGACTTTATTTATTTTTTCAACATAGTATACTATGAATTTTTGATTTTTTTGACATACTATACTATGACTTTTTTTCGACATACCATGCTATGACTTTTTTATTTTTGCGACATACTATACTATGACTTTTTAAAAAATATCAACATACTATACTATGACCTTTGTAATTTTTTCGACATACTATAGTATGACTTTTTGGTTTTCTCGACATACTATACTATGACTTTTTAAATGTTTGACATACTATACTATGACTACTTTTATTTTTTCGACACACTATACTATGACTTTTTTTCGACACACTATACTATGACTTTTTAATTTTTTCGACCTACTATACTATGACTATTAAAAAATGTCAACATACTATATTATGACTTTATTTTGACATACTATGACTTTTTTAATTTTTTCGACATACTATAGTATGACTTTTTGGTTTTCTCGTCATACTATACTATGACTTTTTTTTATTTTTTCGACATAGTATACTATGACTTGTTTTCGACATGCTATACTATGACTTTTTAAAAAAAAATTTCGACATACTATAGTATGACTATACTATGACTCTTTTCGACATATTATACTATGACTTGTTTTATTTTTTAACATACTATACTATGACTTTTTTTTCGACATACCTCAATGAATTTTAAATTTTTTCGACATACTATACTATGACTTTTTAATTTTTTCGACATAATATAATATGACTGTTTAAAAAAAATTTCAACATACTATACTATGACTTTATTTATTTTTTCGACATAGTATACTATGGCTTTTTTCGACATGCTATACCATGACTTTTTTTTCGACATACTATACTATGACTTTTTTTTCGACATACTATACTATGACTTTTTTATTTTTTCGACATACTATAGTATGACCTTTTTTTCGACATACTATACTATGACTTTTTTTTCGACATGCTATACTATGACCTTTTTTTCGACATACTATACTATGACTTTTTTTCAACATACTATAGTATGACTTTTTTTTCGACATACTATACTAT